>VDFB02387531.1:0-122871 GCA_007258455.2 Sequoia sempervirens | reverse complement strand
TTTGCCCAAAGTTTAACATAAAGGATTTTTCCAAGATTTTCAAAGAGTTGATGAGATGATTTTGGTTTTTCAATGTTTCAAAGATGGATGAAGTTTTGATTTTGATCCTAGGATGTACCTAAAAGACACTTGTTTACTAGACCTCAGTATTGAAGAACATACGATACTTCTAAGGACCTCTATAACTAAGAAGTGGTTCAAATTGAGCATACATTTCCGAATTTTTCAAAGGGACGAGTCTATAAAACCTTGTGAATTTTTTGTTTATTTTGATATGTTGCTTTTGATTGCACTTCCTAATGTATTTCTTGATGACTTTTCGAGTGTGGCTCCTAAATTTTGAACTTTGAGTCAAGGACTTTTGTTTTGGGATTTTGACTTTCTTGGAAATCATTAGGTTTTAACACATGTGAGAGTCAATTTTGTTATCTTTGCTTATTGACTTTGTTTTACCACGAACACTTCTTTTGATTAGGTTTTCAAACTGGATGTCCAATGTCTCAATTTCCTTGAACCCCACAAAGCATGTTATGTGGAAATTTGATGAATTCAAGGCAAGGGTTACTCTATTGTTTATCTTTAGTAGGAAAATTAAGATGTAGATCCAAGTGTTTAGAAACCCTAAGGATGTGGAATCCTAAGGCGCTAAATAACACATGAATTTGGTCGTAATTGCATTTTGCCTCCTAAAGGGTTTGAAATTTTGGATGATGACATTATGTTTGTTTCCAAATGTTTTCTAATAAGCAAAGTTATTTTGTAACAAAGAGCAAGTATAATAATATTATGGCTATGAAAGACAATATTTTTGCTGAGTCCCCACTTGACAAGTTCACCTACAATTTATCTTTAGTGAATGTTTAGATGTTTGACCCCACCGCCCTCCACAACACTCTCACTTATATGGGGAAACCAAGCATCAACACCCATGAAACTCCCATGGCATGCTTTCCATTTCTACTAAAGACCATAAAAGTGTGGGGTAGCTTCAAAACGACCGTTCTTGCACCAACAAATATATCAAGAATTTTGGAAATTCTAAAACATTGGTTTTAATTCAGACTTTTTGTTCATAGGAGTTGACCCAACGTGGTGAAAGACCATTGTTTCCCTTCTCGTTGGAGCCAATTGCGTGATATTGGCCTTTACTCCAATACCCACATTTATATTCTGACTAGAAATACTCTCGGGTTCAGAGTGTAACCGGTTGAGTCATTCCCTTGGGTGAGTACTTTTTCCCCAAGGCAGGTCCTCTAAGATAAACAATAGCAAGTAAATGTATTCATAGTTCGATCAACGTTCGTTTAGAAACAAAGGGAGAACACATGCAATAGATTTACTCACACTCGCACAATTTGTTCAATTTTAAACCCAAATTGAAGTGTGTATGGGCAATTATTTATGCAACTTAATGTCACCAAAAGCCTTTTGATTCTCAAGATCATCGTGAGGCACAAGAGAAGCGCATACGTCTTTTGATGATATTACTTTGTGTACATAATTGCAAAACAATGCAAACACTTGTTTATTTTAAATCCTCAAAGCAAAAGTGAATTTGTTTTAGAGCACCAAAGTAAGTGTGACAATTTGTCTTGTTCAATTTTTTTAATCCCAAAACAAACTTTAGTAAATATGAGTCATAATGTTCTTTTTAAGCCTTTTTGTAACAAGAATTCAAAAGGTTCTTTCTAAAGCCCAAAACGAAATTAGTAAATCCTAAGCATAACAGACAACAAATTTTTGCTTAAGAGGAATAGTGATTCCTCCAAGAGTGTTAAACAAACACTTAGAGTGTTTAAAAACACTTGTTTTTGTGAAATGAAACCATCATGCTTCTCTTCCCTTTCATCTTTGATCAATCCAACCTACAAGAAAATCAGTTAGATTCTGCAACAATAGAGGTCAAAAAGGTAGAAGACGGATAGGAGAACCATAATTTGGAAAAAATCATGTGCTACAAATAAAATTTCACTTCATACTCACCTCCAGTGGTGCAATCCACGAAGACGCCGCAGTTTGATTTCCCTAGCGGTGCTATATAGCATCACTTTCCAATCAACGTCGCTCTGCAACCAGACCAATGAGTATGAATGTGTCACACTTTTGGCTAGCGGTGCAGTTTGGGTTTTCGAAAGATTCTCACGGGTCAAACAAGTTCAATGGGATAGTTTGGAATTCAAATTTATGGGTGGGAAGACTGAGGTGTCGCAATTTGAATTTTTGGCGGTTCCATATAGTGACATTGAAGAACTAGTGGTGCTGAACAATGACGTTGAGCTTCCAGCAGTGGAGTTTTCTTGTAGACAAAGAAAAACGTAGAATTTTTGACAAAAATGTGATTAGAAAATGAGATGCCCTCCTTCTAGCGCCAAAATGTGAACCTAGATCCCAAACCTTGCAATAACACAAGAAACAACACATTAGTAAGCTTTAATGCAAGTTAGAACATAGATCCCTTGAGAAATCCATTTATCAATGCTCAAAATAGGAAAACAAAAGCAATTCAATGAGGAATCAATAAAAGAGATTAAATCCTATGAAAGCAATGTAAATTTTTGATCCCTTGAGGGAGTTGGTGCCAATTTAATGTGAAAAATTGGCCCTTTCCCAACTCCAATGATGCAATGGTGATTTGGAGATGAAAGTTGATCCACTTTGATGAAGAGTGATGAGTGCTCCAAGATGAAAATCTGCATAACCTAGCTATAAACTCAATGGCATGGATTGAAATTTGCTAAAGATTTGAGCATAGTAAGTTTACTCAAATTGTGGATGATAAAATGAGGAGATTAGTCTCTTATTTATAGAATTTCAAGTTGAGGAGATGTCCAAAATAGAGCAACGTGGGACTAAATTTCATCCAATGGCAAAGTGCCACTTGTCAACATGTGAATGGATGGAGGATGTGCAAGTTTTGAAGAATGTGTCCCTAAATGCATATATTTGAATTTTGAAATTGTTGAAATGACATGCAAGAGGGAAAGAAGGTGCATTGAATGCCACTTGGATCAAGTTTAAAGGACTTTGTAGGTGGAGTAAATGCCTTGTTGGAAGGACAAAGTCCACTTGGATTTTGAATTCAAACTTAAGGAACATTCCTTAAAAGATGCCTTGTTGAAGAAAATAGAGATTTGATAAATCAAATAAATCTATTTTCACGTGCAAGTGGTAAAAGATGGAGGATGGGACATGAGAAGAGATTAAATTAATCAAGGTTAATTAATTTAATGAAGGGATTAAATGATGTGACCTATTTGACTTCACCCCAGGACTTATTTAAACTCAAATATGAGAATATGATGGAGGATTAATTAAATAAGGACCCTTTTGATTTATTTAATTAAAGAGCATTTATGCCAGATAGTTTTGAATTCTATTTTACCCCACAGACAGACTCTTTATATTTAATCAAATAAAATTAATTATTTAATTAAACAAGGACAATTAGATCAAAATGGCTAATTCCAATTATCTAAGAGCATCTACTCCAATCGATAAATCCAATTCCATTTTAATTAAGAGAGTGAATATTAATGAATTTAATCAAATAAAGCATTTGGATTAAATGGTTGTGACCGGGCGACGATCTCGTGATGAAGCAGATGTTAAAGTGGGTCGATCATGTATGTCCAATGTCAATCGCTATTATTTTACGCGGTTCACACTATTCAATCGCGGGAAAGTTAGGATGCAATGTCATCTAAGATGTATTGGTGAAGCTTTCTAGAAGATTACAAAAGATCCATATGTTATTCCTCAGAATGGTCCCTCCATTGCTGATGAGATCAAAGATGCTGAAAATAATATTAGGGCTATAGAAGCCTTGGTGAGTTCTCTGACAGATTCAAAGATGGCTAATGATAGATCAGATACCATGAGATTTTGGATGAAACTCGGAACTTTGTATGAAGGAGATGGCACAAGGAAGATGGCTAAGCTACAAAGCTTGGAAAGGCAAGTATGAGAATGAAGATGGGTGAGGATGAAAATATCACTTCCTTTATGTAGATAGTAAATGAAATAGTGATGGTTATTACATGTGTTGATGGTTCTATGGATGAGGATGAAATTTTTTCTAAAGTACTTAGATTCTTGCCTCCTTCATACAAAATGATGGTTTGTGCTATTGAAGAGTTTAGATTAGTAAACAAGATGACAAGAGACACGCTGATCGTGAAGTTTACTACTTTTGAAATAAGTGAATTACGACCCAATAATCGGGCGCATCTAATCGATTCAAGGCCACTATATCCAGAAGTAATAGGCAAAGATATAGTCTGGGAGAGAGTTCCAGAAAGATATCCAAGTATGATGAAGAACTGAAACAACTTGAAGATAAAGAAAGAGAGGTAGAAGAACTGGAAGCACTAATTGCAAAGCAAGAAGGCAGAGGAAAATGTAAGTATGAAGATGTATTGCCTATTAAATGTTTTTCATGCAGTAAAATAGGTCATTTGCATCAAGACGTTCCACAAAGAGTTCCTAGATCTAGCCTCCCAAAAATTTAGATTCCAAAAGAGATGCTACTTGTTGAAGAAGGATCATGATGAGTCCGACAAAGATAATGGAAATGAAGATGAATGGCCATTGCTACCATTGAAGATAATCATGTACAATGAATTTGTTGGGGTACATTTAAGGCTCTTGCAGCCTGGGTTGAAGAAAAAGATGAGTGGGTCATTGATAGGATGTCACACTCCATAAGGACTCAAGATGAAGCAAATTTGTAAGTCTAGAGAAGTACGGTGGGGTTGTGATTTGGAGATAACAATGCTAGTGTGATTCGTGGTGCATGATCTATTTGCCTTGGTGGTAAAGATAACACTGATGATGTCCTCTATGTTGAAGACCTGAAGCACAACTTGTTGAGTGTTGGAAACATGGTTCATAAGGGATATGATCTTCAGTTCAAAGATGGAAGATCTAAGATACGTGGAAGTTCTGAGAATATGATTGCAATAGACAAAAAGGTAATATTTTTCTACCTAAATAATTTTAAGCAGTGGGATACCACTTCTCAAGTAGATGAAAGGTGGTTGTGCATAAGAGGTTGTATTACAAACTTTGACAACATTATCAAGATATTCACCAAGTAGTAAGAGATTTTCCATAGTGAAGCTTACAATATAATCTCTAAGGAATGTTAGATGGGTAAACAAATCCAGGCCCTTCTGGAGCAAACAATTTCATTCAAATAATTTGTTGGAGCTGCTACATACTGACCTTTGTGGTCCCTCCAGAGTTAGAAGTATTCATGGAGAAAGGTATTTTATGTTGGTTATTGATGATTACTTTAGAATCATTCGGGTTTCCTTTTTAAGAGAAAAATGTGAAGCATTGGAGAAGTTCAAAAGTTTCAAGTCTATGACAGAAAATGAGAAAGGTATGAAAATCAAGTGCCTAAGATCTGACAGAGGTGGTGAGTTCATTTCCAAGGAGTTCAACTCTTTTTGTGAAGAGCATGGAATTAAAAGACAATTATCTACTCCCCAAACCCCTCAACAGAATGGAGTTGTAGAGAGAAAGAATAGAACAATTCTGGATGCTGCCAGAATAATGATGATGGAAGGAAATGTGTCTCAAATGTACTGGAGTGAAGTTGTAAGCACTGTTGTGTATACTTTGAACCGGGTAAATGTTAATGGTAATTTTGGTAAGACTCCTTATGAATTATGGTTTGGTCACAAGACTACTGTTAAGTATTTTAAGATCTTTGGAAGCAAGTGTTATATTAGGAGAGATGATGATATAGGCAAATTTGATGTAAGAAGTGATGAAGGAATCTTCCTAGGATACTCCATTAAAAACAAGGCCTACTCGTGCTATAACAAAAGACTGAGAAAGATGATTGAAAGTGCAAATGTCAGAGTTGATGAGGACTCTGTCAAATCATCCAAACATTGTAGTTATGATTCATATGAAGACAATACTTGCAAAGGGAATAATTCTCAAACAAAGAATATACTTTAGATTATTCCATATGTTATGGTGAAGCAACCTCAATTTGTTTTGGTAAATCAAGTCAGTCAGGAAGCATAGACAAGTGCAAGTGCAGAAGAGAAATTAGAAGAATCAGATTGTTGAGAATGTCTCAAAACTCCAAGGTATGTAAGGCTAAATCATTCTAAAAATCAAATCATAGGAGATAAGAATAAAGGAGTGCAAACTAGAAGAAATATTGTTGAAGAATATTGTTTGATTTCCAAGACTGAACCTAAAAATGTCACTGAAGCATGTCAAGATGAACACTGGTTGGAAGCTATGAAGGAAGAATTGACACAAATTGAAAAGAACGACACATGGATACTGGTTCCCAGGCCTAAAGACAAAAATGTGATTGGTACTAAATGGGTGTTTAGAAACAAGCTGAATGAAGAAGGTGAAGTGGTCTGGAATAAAGCAAGACTGGTATGTAAAGGGTATTCTCAAATAGAAGGTATTAATTTTGAATAAACCTTTGCTCATGTCGCTAGAATTGAAGCTGTTATATTATTTCCTACTTATGTTGCATACAAGGACTACAAAGTCTATCAGATGGATGTGAAATCAACATTTCTGAATGGAGAACTAGAAGAAGTATACATTGAACAACCAGATGGATTTCAACTAATTGACAAGGAAGATATGGTTTGCAGATTGAAGAAAGCTCTATATGGACTTAAGCAAACCCCCAGAGCCTAGTATGCTAGATTGGACAAATATCTACTGAAGCTTGGATTCACTAAAGGTACTGTTGATAGCAACTTATACTTCAAATTAGAAAATGATAAGGAGTTAATTATAGAAATTTTTTTTGATGACATCATTTTTGGAGGAGACGACAGTCTATGTATGAAGTTTGCTGATGAGATGAAGAGTGAATTTGAGATGAGAATGTTTGGAGAGATGAAGTTCTTTATGGGATTAAAAGTTACTCATTTAGACAAGGGGATTTTCATATCTCAGTCCAAATATGTGAAATAACTACTAAAGAAGTTTGGAATAGATGACTCAAAACCTATTGGTACTCCCATGGTGACTGGGTGTAAGTTGACACTGAATGTTGACTCTCCTAAGGCAAATCAAACCAGATATAGGTCAACAATTGGTGGATTGCTCTACTTGACTCAAACTAGACCAAACATTATGAATGTTGTATGTATGGTTGCTAGATTTTAGGCTGATCCAAAAGAATCACATGTGACTGTTGTGAAGAGAATTTTAGGTATCTGAAAGGAACAATTGACTTTGGACTTTGGTATCCAAAGGATGATGATCTCACTTTGAGTGCATATACTAATGCGGATTAGGCTGGAGATGTAGATGACATGAAAAGTACTAGTGGTGGTGCTTTCTTCCTAAGAAAGAAGTTGGTGTCCTGGTTGAGCAAAAAGCAAAATTCCATTTCTCTATCCACTACTGAAGCATAATACATTGTTGCTACAAATAATTGTACACAAGTGATATGGATGAAATAGATGCTGAAAGATATCAGGGTGGTATATGAAGAACATATTGCTATATACTGTGCCAATTCAAGTGCAATAAATATTTCAAAGAATCCGGTGTTGCATTCCAAGACTAAACATATATCAATCAAGTTTCATTTCTTAAGGGAGAAAGTGAATGAGAAAGAAGTCAAATTGGAATATGTGCCTACCAGAGAACAAATTGCAGATATATTTACTAAGCCATTGTCGAAAGATACTTTTGAGTATCTCAGATGAATGCTAGGGATGACTACCCCTCCTTATAAGAACTAAAGATGCATTTGCTTGCATCCATCCATGAGCTACATTGCTATATTTTGATATGAATTGATGTTTCCATGGCTGCTACTCAGGGGAGTAGTCAGATGTGCAGATATGTGGTTCAGAGCGTGTTTATGGAAAGGTCATTGTTACCTTTGACATTGATGTCAAAGGGGGAAAAGTGTAATGTGAAAAATCTTTTCAAGAAGAGAAGTGTAGAAGAAATAAGTGTGTTGGGTTGATGGTATTTTTCACATCATGTTTTGCCATCAATGCCAAAGGGGGAGATTGTTGGATGTTGTGGATATGATTGCCAATATGTGGTTGTAATTGATGTCAACACTATTAGCATTTGGTTTATTAAAGGTTGTATATGTTGAGTATATTGAGAAAATTGTAAAAGAAAGTATTCTAGGTTCCTAGTGGAACTATGTAGGTCACGAACATGTCTTGTTTTGCACGTTAAAGTTTAGCTAGTGTGGATTAAAGGGTTTATTGTTGAATGTTTCTAGATCATCTATTGGAAGTTTCAGAGGTTCATGTGAAGTTTTGAGTGTGTTGTGGTCTGACAGTGTTTCTGTGGTCTCTGTCAGTGTTCCTGAATGAAGATTGTGATTCTATTAATCTCATGTTGCAGATACATAAGAGTGATTGAATGAAAAAATTTAGTGTGTGCATAAGTGTGAATGTATTCCAGAGAAAGTGTAAATGTGCGAATAGTGTTTATATCATTCAATTGTAGAGCAGAGTGTGAAGAAGTTTGAGTGAAGTGTGAAGAAGGTTTTATGAGCTTAATTAGAATTGTAATTAGGCTTGTGAATAAGCTATTTTCTTAGTTCGTACCCTTTGGATTTTAATCCTATTCTGTATTGTTGGAAAGTGAGTCCTCTTTTATGTATGAGTAGTGAGCTCTAGGCAATGTGCCTGAATGCATGTGCATTCCCCTTAATATTTCTCATTATACTTTTAACAGGGTATAATCTTGTGGACTAACATCCACCGTGGTTTTTCCCCTAACAGGGTTTCCACGTAAAAAATCTTGGTCTTATTTGTCTCTTTGATGTGTTAATTGTTTGTGGTCAATTGCTTATTCATCAGATCTGAGATTAAGTTAAGTTAAGTAAGAAAAGTTTAAGTTTTTGTAACAACTGACTCACCCCCCCCTCTCAGTTGTTTGTCCTCATTTTTCCAACATAGTTCTCTTATGTATTGGGTACATTAATCATTTGCTTGATTACCTCATGATAGTGCTATGTTGCATTTGGAGTTTTCCATGGATTGGTTGGTTACAAGTCCTCATGGATACTTGGAGAAATAGGTGAGGCTTGAGTTCTCTTATGGTAAGAGATATATGTTGGAATGGATACTTGTAAGAAAATATTTTTCAACAGTAAAGACCGAGAAGCCTACACCTTGGTTGGACATGAGTTCAACACACTCGACGGTTTCACATGCCTCCAAAGAGGCAGTTTGGTTACAAAGACTTGGGAAAGGTATTGGTTTTAATTGCGAGTAAGTTAAACTTGAATGTGATAGTCCCAGGAACGTTTAGCCAAAATCCTATGTATCATGCGTACTAAACGTATTTGGTGTTGATCTCACTTTATAAATGGTTTGAGAGTGGAAGGTGTTTGTGATGCCATTAGCCAACCTTTCTAAGCAGCTAAATCTAGCGGAAAAACATAGGGAAACTCAAAGATTAGCCTAGAGAGTTTGTAAAGAAGCAAAGAAAGTGTTGTGTGGCAAATGGATGCTCACCTCCTTCTTGCGAAAATCATGGTTGTACTTAATTTGATGTGCTTTGTATGCTCCTTGATAGCTCTTGATGTGGCTAAATGAAGGATTTGACTATGTGCTTGAATGCAAATGTAAATGGATGAAATTGATGGCTAGATGAATGCACAAAATGGCAGCATTTAGTTGCAAATGGCTAAGTCCCCCCAAATACCTTAGAGGATGGGGTATTTATAGAGAAACTTGAATTCTCTAGAATTCAATGGTTTGAATTGTCCAACAAAGGTCAAGAGATGAAGAATAAGGTGAGTTGACTCCTGAGGCCTCATTTTAACATGTGATGAAGGATAAAATGTAGGATGATGTGTAGGTGATGTGGAAGAGAGGCACATGATGTGGAGGAAGGACAAGTACCTTCCAAGTACCTTGGGGAGTGAGAAGATTTCTTTAAAAATGAACTTCTTATCCCCAAGTGGGAGTGAAAATGACACTTGAAGAATTTTGGAATTTCTCAAAAATCTTCATGGGAAAAGAGAAAGAGGTTGGAGAAATAAATGTGAATTAGCATTCAGCAGAGATCTAATGGATAGAGAGGATTCTCAAAAGGTGGGGGAATTGGTCACATGGTATGAGGTGACATATCAGGAAACATTCTAAAAGCGGAAAGATAAAATGTGAATTAAAAGAAATTCACATTGGGAGGAGAGAGACATAGGATGAATAAATGAGAATTAAAAATTCTCATGGGAAAGAGGGTTAATGCCCAGAAAAGAAAAATGGAAAGATTGACTAAAAAGTGGTGCTAAAAGTGGTTAATGACTTTGATTAAAGTTGTGCAAATACTTGATTATGATAATCAATGGAAGATTAGTGACAAGTGGAAAATGTAGGAGGATGTGACATTTGAAATGGCAGTTAAGGATGCACCCCTGGTATGAATTAGTGAGTTAAATCCCATTAGAGATGGATTATGGAGGATGTGACAAAAGAAGAATTTTTAAATTGATTTTAATTCAAAATGAATTAAAATAGCTAAACATTAAATAAATTGGTGTATTTATTTAAATTTTAGAGGAAAAGATTACGAGATAAAGGTGTTTGAATTGTTAGAATTAAATGCTTTAGAATCTGTCATGGGGTGTATGTGTTAAATAAATTGTGTGCCCAAGATGATGAATAAAGAGGTAGAATTTGATCATATGGGTGTGATCAAATTTGGGTGTCTACAGTATTAATTGAGAAAGTTGACACTTTGATTAATGCTGCAGATTATCTTACGAAACTAGTTCCTACATATAAGTTCTCTTGGTTTTGACTATTAATCACTTGCTTGGAGCTTCATGATTATGCAGGTTGTATTTGAAGTTGGCATGGATTGATTAGTTGGTGCAGGAAGGCCATTGGTCTTGAGTCTTGTACTTGATTTATAATAATGATTCCTTGTTTAGAATAATTGCATTATATAATGTCAAGTGGGAGAATGTTGGGAATAGGATGTCATTTAATTGCAATCCTAAACATATTTCATGTATCTCCGAAGTCCTTGGAAAGTGCTCCCCAACACTAAGATTAAGAGACAATTCAAATGAAGCAGAACATGTAGAATTGCTTTATTTATGAGTATTCTTGAATGATAGGAACATGTGTCCAGAAAACTACAAAATAGAGCACATGGAGTATCACATGGAGGGAGTGGGAGACACACCTTGAATTAAGTTATTTGAAAGATAACGCCAGGTCATGCATATAAAAGATCACGGTTAGAATTGATGTTTGTATGGAGGTCCAATTTAGTTTAAAGTTTAGTTTAGTTCAATTCCAATTAAGTTCGATTCAATTACTATTTAGTTTATGTAGTTAGTTTTGATTGAATGTAGTTGACTGGAGTGACTTGGAATGCATGACTAATAACTTTACACATAGATGTGATACATCGGTTAAATAGGGGATGATAAATCATGCATCTTGTTTGCATGAATTGAGTAGAGGAATATGTTTCATTTAACAGGTGGCTTGGACCCACCTTGGGCACCAGTTATCTTAGGTAAACTTGCATGAGAAGATATTTTATAAGTTAAGTAGGCCATTCTTGGGCACAGAATTTCAAGAGGAAGCACAAGATATCTTCGCAATGTAGCAATTGAATTAGGACTTTAGTTTTAGGCCTTAAGAATTGATGGAACTTAGTTTGACGTTGTTTCCTGAAAAAAATCTACTTTACAAATAATAGGCATGAGGTTTTTTGTGAATAGACTTTGTCTTTGTAATTATGTAAAAACTGTTTGGGTTTACAAGGCTCATTATTGTCTATAAATTCTGACAATGAAGTTGAAGAGTTTGTCCGGATTTTCCCACATTGCGGAGTTTGAAGAATTGTTGAGAGCAAAAAAGCATCTCAAACAAGGATTGATAAAGAATTATTGTAATCTTGTTCTAAGGTTAAATAATACAAGCACTATTGATTCTAGTGGTGGAGTTTTTTCCTGAAAGGGTTTCTCCATGGTATATGTTGTGTCATTTCTATCTTTTGGTCTTATTCTTCTACAATCTTGTGTCTACTTCTACAAATGGTAAAATGAATCTAAACAAATAATCGTCCACAAAGAAATTGTAACAAAGAACACTTAATTAGATCTGCAATATAATAGTTTCACAAGTTCTAAAGCTACATAATTACCTCCATTTTCAACACATTAATTTTCATCTTGTTTAATTAAATAATATGAATTATTCAATTAAATTCACTAAGTCCTCTCATTTGATTAAATAATCTTAATTATTTAATTAAATGTCATTAATTCCCTCTTTTTAATTAAATGAGTAAATTGTTTAATTAAATCTTTTAATTCCACCACCTTGCACAATTAAATAATATTCTAATTATTTAATTGAATAATTTCTTTCATCCCTCCAATCTCTCCCACTTGTAATGGAATATTCCTCCAATTCAATTTCAAACTATTTCCCTCTTAAATGGAAAAATCTTGCACATTCCTCCTCAATTTTAGGATTTGTGTTTCTTCAAATCAATTGCAACCATTAATTAATTACATTAATCCATGCGATTATTCAATCTCATCCATGGATTGAATCCCTGATCCATTCCAATTCTTCTCATCATTTTGCATCCATTGATTAATTACATTAATCTTGTCCATTAATTTATTCAAAATTCCTATCAATAGCCTTTGTTTCTTGAGCAATTCATCCACATTCATTGAGAGCACCTGCATTATAGTCATTTTTTAGAGCAATCCTTACGAGCATTTGATCAATTTGCATTCCATTTTAGCCAATCTTGCATCAATTTTCATAAATTTTCCATTGGAGCATCCATCGAGAGCTTGTTTCAACTATGGGGTTGGGAAAGGGCTGACATTCCACATCAATTCAACACCAATCCTCCAATGGGATGAGGTTTGATGTATTAATTAGGTTTCCTTTGCAAGCATTTCATTGATATTTGATGTTTCAATGGTTTCTTAGTTTAATATTTAAAAAATTTCATTGGGAGCATGGCTTAATTATCTAAATACTTGGTTTAATTGTTGTAATTCAACCATGTTTAGCTTAGTTCATGATTATGTTCACACACAGTAAATCACATACCTTAAGATAGGACTAAGCTATGAAATACATATAAGGAAGGGGAATCTGATCACCTTAATTTTTATTTTTTAAAATAACTATTACTTAAAAAATTATATTTCAAAAACCCTAATTTCCAATGTAAAACCCTATTGGATGTAGGTCAAGTCAAATTTATTGGAAATGATCTATATAAGTGCAAAATTGATATCTTCAACTCATTCACCTCATTTCCCTATTGTCTAAACACTACAAGGACTAATGGTGTTTACAAATACCTTTAATGAATATAGTAGATTGTAAGGTTGATGTTTTCCTAGGCCACATCCTTGGAGGTAAAGAATAAAATCATTTAATAGTAACTCTCTTAGGGTTCTTGGAAATAACGTAACTAAGCTCTTATAAGGGCCACTATTTCTATTGAATATTTCAAATTATGGTAAAATAAGATTATAGACCTTTCAAACAAGTGAATGCATGCCTTTAAGTACAACAACCAACCACATAGATAAACATAGTGTAAACCAAGTGGATTCACAATGACTAATGAAATGATTGGTTAGATAAGAGCATGAGTTATCAATTTTATAAGCTAGTATTAAATATGTGATTATAGAACTAGTCTAGGTAGGTTCACACTCATGGATTTGATATAGGATGAAAAAATCTAAAAATTAGAGATAAAACTATAAGATTATTGATGATAAAATCATTGATATAAGCAAAATTTACACACAAATATACTACTTATAAATTAATTATTATTACATTTACATCTCAATCAAAATAACCTAAAACATAAAAAAAAAAACAGGAATATATAATTTTCACCATCACAATTATTTAAAAAATTTCTGATATTAATTTGAATTCTTAAAAGTATCTTATTTCATTGCAATTAAGAAAGGGTCACTTAAGCCTAAAAGGTAATTTAAAAAAAAAAAAATTCATAAAAAAAAAAGGTGAAAATTGTTTGATGCGGTGTTAACTCTGCCCTAAAAGCCACACATTCACCTTCATCTTTTCAGAGCTCTTATTTGCAGCCGCATACGAAACCAGGCAAAGCGAACTTATAGAGGCGTTTCGCAGGTTGTCAAATCAAGTTTACAATGGCTTCTCGTTTTTGGACGCAGGTAAGACATGGTTTTGTTTGCTCTTCTGTTTACCCTCTTTTTTTTGTTAATGGAATCGATCGATTTGTTTCGAATGGTCTTTGAAAGTTGAGGGTTTTGGAGTTTTACAGGCCATTACGGGCCATTTTGACTGGAAGGAAGCCCAAAATGGCCTGTAGATTTAGTGTGTAAATTTAATGTCTTTTAGGACAAATGGATCTATAGAACTTAACGACGTAGAAAATTTATATTCTCTTGTTTAGAGGATTGTTTTCTATTTTGGCCTAAATGTTTGTCAACATAAAGACCATTTTGCTTAGAGTAAGGTAAAGTTGCTCTCTAAATTTTCAGATGATTTTGGCTTAAAGGCCTATAAATCTCTTCAATAGACCTGTAGGTCAAAATGGTCTGCGGAACCCATAATGCTAGAGAATTGTATATTTACTTATTTAGGAATTTGTTTCTCAATCTGTCGTGAGGTCTGTAAATCTAATACTCTGGCTAAAATAATTTTTAGATAAAGCAAGTAAATGGCAAAATGGTCTCTAGTAACTATCGAAGTAGAAAATTGTATTCTTCTTTGGTTACGAGAATTGTAGTTTGGCCTAAAAGTCTGGAACTCATTTTATCATCTCATCTGCAAAATTGTATTTTTTTGTTTAATGTTTTTAGGGCGACAGTGAATCTGAAGAGGAAGTGACTGACATTGAAGAGGAAGAGAATGAAGTTGAGGCAGCGGATAGAGATGGCGGCGATACTGCAGCTAGATCAAAGTATCTGTCAAAAACTGCAAGTGACAGTGATGAGTCTGATGATCAGCGGAGGGTTGTTAGGTCTGCAAAAGACAAGAGGTTTGAGGAAATGAGTCTTACTGTTGATCAGATAAAGAATGCCATGAAGATTAATGATTGGGTCAGCTTACAGGAGAGCTTTGATAAGCTTAACAAGCAACTGGAGAAGGTGATCCGAGTCACAGAGTCTGTCCAGGTCCCAAGGCTTTATATTAAGGCCCTTGTTATGCTAGAGGATTTTCTGGCGCAAGCCCTGGCTAACAAGGAGGCTAAGAAAAAGATGAGCAGTAGCAATGCCAAAGCCCTCAATTCAATGAAGCAAAAGCTCAAGAAAAATAATAAACTTTATGAAGCTGATATTGAGAGATATAGAGCCAGTCCCGTGTCAGAAGATGATGTGGATAAATCTGATGAGGATGATGACGAGGAAGAGGATTCTGAAGAGGATAATGAGGTAGACCCTGCCAAATTAGCCGCTTCATATAATACAGAGTCTGACGAAGATGAAGATGAAGAGGAAGGTCAAGATGAAGAGGGTGGTTGGGAGAAGAAGAAGAGTAAGAGGGATAAGTTGATGGACAAACAGTTTATGCGAGATCCAAGTGAGATTACATGGGAAATGGTGGACAAGAAGCTTAAAGAAATAATTGCTGCTCGTGGAAGGAAAGGAACAGGTATGTATAAAAATATTGTACTTTGAAGTGAAGATTTGTCTCAATTGCTATGAATAAATTTGTTTTGCTGAGAACTAACTTAGCTTTCTTTTGTATAACCCATATAAAATCTCATAGCAATTAGAAATTTTTAACGTTATGTTGAAAGAATGACTAGACTTGCACTTCTAAAACTGTGTGCTTCTTTTGATTTTTCCTAACAGGTAGGGTCGAGCAAGTTGAACAACTCACATATTTAACAAGGGTGGCAAAGACCCCTGCACAAAAACTAGAGGTACTGGTGAATGTTGTTTCTGCACAGTTTGATGTGAACCCCAGCCTCAGCACTCATATGCCGATTCCTGTGTGGAAGAAATGTGTCCAGAATATTCTTGTTATGCTCGATATTCTGGCTCAGTATCCCAACATTGTCATTGATGATTCTGTAGAGCCTGATGAAAATGAAACCCAGAAAGGGGCAGATCATGAGGGAACTATCCGAGTTTGGGGTAATATTCTTGCATTTCTTGAACGAATTGGTAATGAACTCTTCAAAAGTTTACAGTGCATTGATCCTCACACAAAGGAGTATGTTGAGCGCCTACAAGATGAGCCATTGTTTATGGTACTTGCACAAAACGTTCAGGATTATGTTGAACGGATGCACGATATGAAGGCAGCTGCAAAGGTTGCCTTAAAACGTGTGGAACTTATATACTATAAGCCTCAGGAGGTCTATGAGGCCATGAGAAAACTGGCTGAGATGCAAACCAGGACAGATGCTGCTGCATTTGAAGCTGATTTAAATGGAGGTGAAAATGGAGACATGGAGGATGATTATGATAGCAAAGCTACTAATATAGAACCTAAGCCAAGTGAAGATTTTAGAGGACCTCCAGCATTCATTGTTACTCCAGAGATTGTGCCGCGTAGGCCAACATTTCCAGAGCATAGCAGGACCCTAATGGACATTCTGGTTTCTCTTATCTACAAGCATGGTGATGAACGGACAAAAGCAAGGGCCATGCTTTGTGATATCTATCACCTTGCTATATTAGATGATTTTTCAGCTGCTCGAGATTTGTTGCTTATGAGTCACTTGCAGGATGGTGTGCAACACATGGATATTTCTACACAGATACTTTTTAATCGAGCTATGGCACAACTTGGTCTTTGTGCTTTTCGAGCTTCTTTAATCTCAGAAGCCCATGGGTGTCTGTCTGAACTCTATGCAGGTGGAAGGGTGAAAGAGTTACTGGCCCAAGGGGTTTCACAAAGTCGATATCATGAAAAGACTCCAGAGCAGGTTTGCATTCTTTGGGACTGATGTCTTTGTAGGATTGTGAAATGGTTTGATTTTATGAATTTGATATTTTTTATAGCAATTTTAGCAATCCAGGTAATAGTTGATGAGTTATTGGTTTGTTTGTTTTTGGATGCTTTGATTTTGATCAATAATTTTACACTTTCTTCATACATATGTACGAATATATGTCATGTATGCTACATGTTTATAAATTTTACTGTATATAACAATATTGATGCACAGATTTAAAATCTAATTTTTATAGATTTTGTTGTATTACAATTATTTTGGGCACCAAATGAAAGTTTCTGACCATCATCCTCATTGGGTCACCATATAACTTGTAGCTTTCCTCCGAAATGCTTATTTGTAACCTCAGTGCCCGTTGAGGTGCAGGTGAGAATTGGTGTTAATAATCAACATTATACTTGTAGTTTTGAAAAACACCTCTGTTAATAAATTTTTAGACTGTTAAAGATCATGTTGGGAAACACAAGGAGTTGATAGGTTTTTTGCACGAGTAAATCCATTCGGCTCATTTCATTATAAAACCTGGAATGAGTTACAAATAAATTAGCATTCTTATCGTGTGTTATATATAAGCTTAGTAAGTTTACCGAATATAACAATGCTAACTTAAATTTTATTAATAATTATTGTATAGAAGGTTTGGAATTTATCTATGCTCCCCCAAGTTTCGTGTATGGGGATGGCAGGGTATAGCAGGATGTGTTTCTGTGACAGGTTTTTGGGAGGCTATTTTTGAGGGGGATGGCAAGGGATGGCTAATAAAAATAGAGGGAAATTTTAAAATATAAGGAAATGTTCATATGATAACATTGACAAGGCATTCATCATAGATCTTATAGAACCTTAATACATGACGTTGGACTTGAATCGACAAAATTTAAGTGCTTTTATTGTTAATGTGTATATATATTAAATAAAGATTATGTTACTAGTTCTGGTTTGGATCTTTGTTTGGGTTTGTGTGAATTCGGTTTGTGGATCCAGCAGTTTTTTTTTGGGGTTTGGGTTCATCCATACAAAAAACATGTAAAAATCATATATGTATGTATATATATGTAACCTAAAAATAGGAAGGAATTAAGTTTTGAATACCGCATAGCATCATATAATCAACAAAACCACCATAAACTCTAATGCCATTTAAAACATAAATGATAAATAGTATAAAATATTCATTGCTTAGACTTCAGGTTCAATATTAAAATAATAATATCAAGTTCAACGATTAGTTTTCAGCATCGTATGGATTTTTTAAATTATGAACATTATCATTTTGTAAGAAGCTCCATTCAGATGCAATCAATAATTTTGCTCAGATTCAATGTACGTTATGTTTCTTAGCATTCAAATCATAATAAACCATGAATTGGAAGAGCCCTGATATAAATATCTTCAGACATATATGGACTGTTAATAATGAGTTGAACCCAAACAAAATCTGTAGCTATTGAGCAAATAATAACTATAATTCAGATCGATCTGCAGTAATAACAAGATATCTCAGATCCACAATAGTGGTGGTCAAACAGAAAAGAAATAGATTTCCAGAATACTATCTGTCAGCAGATGATATCAAATTTAGCTTATGATAGGAAGATACAAATTCTGAATATCTATTGCTGGATACACGTAGACAATGATCTTCCAGACAGATTTCATGGATGTGTTCAGATGCAACTACCCAGTAACACCTGATGGTATGAATCTCACTCCAGGCCACGATGGACAGGTGTGGTTGTGATTTGCGGAATGTGCCAAGCACCTCAATTTGGACAGTATTGTGCTCCCACAACAATGAGCAGATCCAGGTGGTTGTCGCACCGAACCAGCGAGGAGTTGGGTTGAATGCTGGTACCGTTATGCCGAATGGATGAGGTGGTAGAGTTGTGCCCTTGACAGTGGTGCAAGTTAGAGCTCCCGTTGAATGCGTTTGGAATGATGAATGTAGCGACGAACCTATGGCTCTGCCACAATTTAAACGATTAGTCGCTATGATCCTTTCTGCCCTCCAATAGGTCGATCCAAATTTGGTAACGAGTCAAGGAAAGGGGGCTACGTCCCTCACCTTGGTGCTATGTTGTTGGGATTTTCGCTCTCAGCCACAAAGCTAGACAGTTGTCTCAAAACTATGCGATGCTTTAAGGAGCTCAATGAAACACTATAAATATGAATGCAAGTAGTGCCTTCCAAAAGTCAGCCACACTATAAAATTTAAATGTTATTTATTAATAATTTGAAGTGCCTTCCAAAGGTTGGCCACACAACATTTAAATTTAAATATTATTTTTTAATAATTTATATTTATTTTTTTATTAAATATTATTTAATATTATTATTATATAATATTATTTAATATTATTATTATATTAGCATTTAAAAATGCTTTTTCTCGTCCAGTTGAAGATTGGATCCAATCGGGGACATGACAGTCCTGTCCCAGAAATTGCTTGCCCTTAAGCAATTGCGAGCTCGTGTCCAAGAGTGCTAGGACTACCGACAAGTGATGAATGATATGGTCACTGTACCCCATCTTCCGCTGCTTAGCTTGGATGTAGCCATGAAACCAGCCATCATGATCCCAAAGAAATAGTGCATTGGATATCAATACCTGGATCCTAATTCATCATACCGTCACGTTCAACAGACATGAGGGGATGTATCTATTCTCCATGGATGTGCTAAACAAAGGAAGAAGACTTCTTACTGTCGCCCTCATGAGTAGGGGCTGCCCATTCAAGGCTAAGCAGAACCCCAAGTCTGCTGTTCCAGATTAGGGTGCCTTCAACCTCTCCAACTTATCCTTCCTCATTGCTTCATGCTTAAGTGTAGTGTCTTCCTCAAACTCATCTTGACCCATAGTGTGCACTTCAGACATTCCCTTCTCAGGATTACAGATTAGCCAATCCACGAACTCATCAATCTTGGAGCAAAGGAACTCGAATGTTTCTTGATCCACCTCCATGGAGTTTTCTTCTCTTATTTCAGTTATAACCTTTATCATTCCGATGTCATTAGGGCTTTCATGATAAACTTGCAGTTTCTCCCCACGAGGGCCAATCTCATGCGAACCATACTCCACAGTAGTGTAGCTGATATACCTGAAGCTTGGCTGGTTGCTTCTTGGATATCACTTGAAATCAGGAACACCTCTTCAAGCTCTTCATTGAATGGAGTCTTCCCTACCTTCACTTCATCAATTGCTGTTGGTGCACTTAATCCTTAGGAATCGACTAGCCATCTTCATCTTTGGCTTGCTTATGGGGTTCCTCTTGTTGTTGCTCAGTGATGTATTGTGGCTCTGGTTTTTCTTCTTGTTCTATGACTTCCTCCTCTTTAGCCATTTTTGAGTCTTCCTCATCTTTCCTCATCCGTCTTATGTAGTCGTTAAGTCCTCTTTTGTGGTGGTAGTGGCACTCAAGTGCCTTCAAGTACACACGTCAAAGGGAACACAAGTCTCTGTATCCTCTGACAAACTTTGGTATTGGTCCACAATTTTGAAAGCTTCAGTCAAATACAGCTCTTGAACAAGATCTGTGTCTAATATCGGAGGTGAGAGTTTCGATTGCCAATCCATACTCTTTCACTTGTCCAATGTCAATCTGCATGTGTCAAAATGAACCCGCAGGCTGGCAAGACACATCGGCTTTGATACCACTGTAAGAAGCTCCACTCAGATGCAATCGATAATGTGCTCAGATTCAATGTATGTTATGTTTCTTAGCATTCAAATCATAATAAACCATGAATTGGAACAACCTTGATATAAATAACATATATGCACTGTTAATACTGAGTCGAACCCAAACAAAATCTGTAGCTATTGAGCAAATAATAACTATATTTCAGATCGATCTGCAGTAATAACAAGATATCTCAGATCCACAATAGTGGTGGCCAAACAAAAAAGAAATAGATTTCCAGAATACTATCTGTTAGTAGATGATATCAAATTTAGCTTATGATAGGAAGACACAAATTTCGAATATCTATCGCTGGATACATACAAACGATCTTACGGACAGATTACACGGATGTGTTCAGATGCAACCACTTGGTAACACTAGATGGTATAAGTCTCGCTCTAGGCCATGAATGGACAGGTGTGGTTGTGATTTGCGTAATGTGCCAAGCACCCCGATTTGGACGGTATAGTGCTCCCACGACAATGAGCAGATCCAAGTGGTTGTCGCACCGAACCAGTAAGGAGTTGGGTTGAACACTAGTACAGTTATGAGGAATGGACGAGGTGGTAGAGTCGCACCCTTGAGAATGGCGCAAGTTAGAGTTCCCATTGAATGCGTCTGGAATGATGAATGTAGTGCTGAACCTATGGCTTTGCCACAATTCAAACAATTAGTCTCTATGGTCCTTTCTGCCCTCCAATAGGTTGATCCAAATCTGGTAACGAGTCAAGGAAAGGGGGCTATGTCCACCACCTTGGTGCTATTCTGCTGGGATTTTCGCCCTCAGCAACAAAAGCTAGACAATTGTCTCAAAACTATGCGATGCTTTGAAGAGCTCAACGAAACACTATAAATATGAATGCAAGTAGCCCCTTCCAAAAGTCGGCCACACCATAAAATTTAAATGTTATTTATTAATAATTTAAAGTGCCTTCCAAAGGTCGGCCACACATAGCATTTAAATTTAAATATTATTTTTAATAATTTAAATCTATTTTATTATTAAATAATATTACTATATTAGCATTTAAAAATGCTTTTTCCTGCCCAGCTGAAGATTGGACCCAATCGGGGACATGACACATTTTCATTGACATTAGATGTAGGAACATCTGAAGAACCACAAGCAGTGCCACAGCCACTTCCACTCAAAGTGTGCTTGTTTTCAGTATGGTTTAGCTCCATATCCCACAACTTTGCAGGGGTTCTGGGGTGGCACCCTTGGTGCATTTCCTGTCATGATACAGGGCCGGGTTGAGGGGTAGAACAAATGCGACCAAGCTCAAATGAAGACCTTCAAAACCACACAGACCTTCATTGTGCATACCATTTTTTATAACACAGACCTTCATGGCGCATACCATTTTTTAAAAGGCAAAAGTCAAAGGTGAAATAAAATGCGCAGGAAAATTGACGGGTTTCTACCTGGAGCCTCCCTGGGTTTTTCTTGGACAAATTTACCTCCTCAGATCCATGTTCTATGCGTATCTCCAGGCAGACTGGACCTGATTGTGGATCCGGTTTGAAATGGACCTGGATCTGGCAACATGGTATAAAAATTACAACAAAATCATAGAAAATATAAAATGACAAAATCATAGAAAATATGCAGCTGTTCTGAATCAGTAACTGGTAGCAGTGAAATTTTGACTCCATACAGCTGGGCTGAACCATCAAAATTCAGCGTGGAAAAGTAATGATTTTCTGGCTCTAGTTGTTTAGCTACATGGATGTGATATCAGCTTCATAGATTGACGATGTCAGAAACATGAAAAATGCCATCTATTGCTTAATTCTCCTATTTTTGAACACTTTGTCAGGGAAAAACCCTCATATAGCTGCAAAAGTTCTGACACCAAACTTGATCAAAGGTTTTCCCTCTCCAAGCTGGATTGTACAGACCTGTGATAGCAGGTGTACAGACTGATGAAATGGGCATCCAGAAGTTATTTTTTGATGTGAATTTTTCCCTCTTAACTAGCCCTAAAATCTATTAATGTAAAAATGACAGCAGCTGTACAGATTGATCATATGAACATTTTAAAGTTATCATTTGATGTATGTTTTTGAATTTTCCCTCTTAACCTGGCCCTAAAATCTGTTATACTATTAATTAAAAATGTATTCTTTTATTTCCTATATTAATGATCATTTATTGCTGATATACATTTTTTTTGGTTGCCAGAGGTATTCCTGTGACCCAGCCCAGCACCCAACCGGCCTTGTCTTGGTCTTAACTTTTTGCCAAGTTGGGGTCTGGGAGGGGCAAGCTGAGGTGAGACTAATCCTCTGGGGATGCACACCTGCCTGCTAGCCATATGCATCAGGTAAGACTGGGCTTTGGAGTTGAACCCAAGACCTTGGGGAGCAAAACCCAAGACTCAAGCCAACTCCACTACCCGTGCGGGCATTTATTGTTGATATTCTTGCTGCTGTAGAAAATTAGTATAACTGGGTTGATCCTACAATCAACCCTCTAACACAAGAAGTGAGGTTTTCCATTACCTAGATATACTGTACAGGAATTTGATATCTTCTGAATGGACTGAGATGTCAATAACATGAAAAGCCTGTCTTCTAGGGCTTAAAGTTAACTCTCTCTTAAACCAGCACGCCCCTGCTACTAAATCTGATTAAAAGGATTCCATATCCCAGCAGTACCATATCTGTTGATGTGTGTTCCTCCCTCTTACAACAGCCCTCAAACCTGTCATATGAAAAATAAGGTATGCATTACATTTAATGCCAGAGCTTGATGGCTCATCCCAGTTTTATGGAGTCAAAAGAGTTACTGAAGACATGCCTGGGCCATAGGGGATGTCTAGCTGCCCACTAGCCATCCCCTGATGTACTCAGGCATTTACTACCAGAACATTTCATGTGTTTCTGAAATATGGGGACAGGGTGGGGACGTTTCCTACCAGTCCCCACATCCCTGAAATGTCCCTTGTGGGGGACGAGGTCAAATTTGGCAGGGGATGCATCCTCAGGGAGCATAGGAATTTATGGATGTGTGGAACATTGTCTTGTAAATTATTCTTGGTTGCCAAATGATGCACTTAAATTATACCAAGAATTATGTTTTGGAAGGTTTGGAATTGATGCATGTGTAGAACACGGTGTTATAAATATTTCAATTCTGATCTCAAATAATGTATTGCAACTCTTTAGTTATCCACACAATAATTATTTCTAGCCTTGGTGTATGTGTTGACTTAACAGGGTGATAATATACAGTAGCAGTCAATCTTGTGCATATCATGCAAAAAAGCAGCTTATAACATTTGTTTATAAAATTTGAAATTTGTTAGCATCAATGTCGGGAAGCCATGGAGTTTACAGGATTTTTGTACATGTAAATCTTTGTACTACTTCAGGAAGTTATTATTGAAGTCCATGCTAGTAGATAACACTTCTAACTGGCTACTAGAAGTGGCTTTAATAATCTTGGACTTTTAATAGTCCATGACTACTGTTGCTTTGTCAAGTCTCACAAAGCATGGTAGTGGCATCAGCAATCTTGGATGTTTATAGTTTCAAGTTTGTTCTTTGTCAACTCTCACAAGTTACTATATTTTAGGTTTCTTCAAAAAATTTAGTTAATTTCCTCCAGCTCCTAAAGAAACCTACCTGTTATCACAATGGAGTAGGATGTCCCTATGCAAGTGTTTTTATTAATCACTGTACGAGGACAATTTGCAACAATGTTCTAGAAAACATTGTCATTTTTATCACTAGCAGCATCTTTAAACAGATTATATATATTCTAACGCTTTCCACAAGGGAGAAGAATGTCCATCTAGGAATCAAACGTGTACCCCTTGCAATATGCAGGAGTATTCTAGGAAACATGTCATTTTTAATAACAGCAGCTCACTGACCCTCGAACAAATTACATAAATACTAATGTTTTTCATTCTCTTTACAAATTACATATAGTAATGCATTGCATAGGTATACTAAATTCAATGGTTGTCATTGGGACTTTTATTGCAATGTTTGTAAGATCATATCATCACACCTTTTTAAACCAGTACCGTGCAATCAAGTTTCAGATTCCAGAGAAAGTACATTGGATATGTTTATAAGGAGTTTCAATGGTTTGATATTAAGATATTCTATGAGGCTTTCAAGAAAGAGTTATTCATTGTAGACAAATGCAAGATGTTTGTGGTGGTTGAGGACTGTGTAATTCCTTTGGATGCAATAAAGAGCAATCAAAGAATTTTGATGTTAATAGTTTGGAAAGATAAATTCAAACAAAAGTTAGATCAAAATTTGATGTCAAGGACAGGAAGAAGGTTGTCACCCTTGTGAGAGTGTACCTACTTAAAACCAATGTTTGGCATTGTTTTTTTAGTTAATTCCCACCATAAACTATTGAGAAGATATTTTTTTGTGTTCCGAAACTTGTTTAGTTTTAGGAAGGAACTTTTGGAAGGTGAGGAAGTGGATAAGAAAATCACACTTCTGAATTGTTGAAGATGGCACAAAACAAAACATCAAGTATGGTGACAAATGACAAACATTGAAGAAATCAACAAAGTTGGCTGTGTCAAGAGTGATGATAGTAGATGCTTAAGAGCTAGAGTCTAGAACCTCACATGTAAACTATAACAATTGAGGTAAAGTAAAGTTGTTTCTTTGAAAGATTTAGATTAAGGAGTTGAATGCCTCTTATTTTTTAATAATATAGTCTTAGATACTTGATTGTTGAAGTGTCTATCAAGAAATTGTGGTTGAAGACAGCCAAGCATGCAAACCTATACTCATTGGGATGAATAAGTAAAACCATTTAATCGGAAGTCACCTAATTATGCAAGTTTAATTTCCAATCTCAACCCATTGCTATGTGAAACTAAGGATTTTGTAAAGTGAGATACTTCACTAAGGTGGAGTTGATGTTTGTCTAGCACAAGTTAGGACTTTCGAAGAGGATTCTTGGAAGACAACACTCAAGATCAAAGAATGCTTGTATGAGCACTTAGCGATGTTATTTGGATTTGTGTAGTCCAATTGTGAGCTATCCTAATCTCCAAATTTGATCTACATACAACTAGATGTTTTCAGGTTATCTGCTACAGGCAGTATAGTAAGGCCTACCAATAATGGATCACTTAATGACCTTTTCAAGAGTGACAACCAATTCTTTAATTTGTGAATATATGTTGTATGCCACAATTCAAGTGCAAACTATTAGCGATGATATCTGCTTGGAAAGAATACTCTACTACACATTGATTGTAGGCCGTTGTTGTATACAGACACTGGCTATGCTTTAGTATGTGAGCAATCAGATGTATGTTGTTTTCCTAGTAGTTAGTATGGTGATTAAGTATAGAAAGAATTAAACAACAAATTAGAAGACATGTTGTAGGCATGTTTAGAGTATTAATGCTATGAATGGCAATGCAATGCAATTAGAGACTATGAATATATCTGTTGATAAATACAATAGCCCAAGTCTTTGATATTGAGTAAAGAAGAGTATGTTGACTACATAAAGGAGGTTGAATTTCTTCGAAAACTAGAAAATCATTCTGTGCCATGAACCAGAAAATGCAAGGGTTATGTAGTTGTAAGAAGACCACGAGTTGGAAATGGAATGTCATTTTGGATTGGAAAAATTACTTGCAATGCTATTTCGACTGGTTGTAGATGCATCGTTATTTATACCGTTTCATATCACTGTTGTTTGTTTTTGTGGAATGAACACTGTTGAGTTGTAAGCTAGACTCGTATACCCTGTCATAGGTGCCAATTTTGCCATGGGTTTTTCCTAGGGTTGTTTTGTGAGAACACACACAAACAAATCTGTTTGTGGTGGTTAACAGGTTTAGCAAAATGCCATTGTTAATATGTTGCAAGAAAGATGGTAGACAGTTAACACCCTGCATTTGAGCACATAGAGTTGCTTTCTAGATTGCCATGAACTATCGTATTACATTGTGAGGATATTTTGTAGCCAGATTTGGACCGTATTTTGTGGACTAGCTGGGCAACAAGGCTGAAGCATTTGTCTGTATTTCTTTTGTAAATTATTGGATTGGTGGGAGTAAACATCAGTATATTTGCTGAGGTGATATTTTCATAAGCATCCACCAACTTGAGAAGTGAACATAAAGTATTTTGATCATCGTTGTAATGGCAAGGTGCACAGTTCTACAAATCTATCACCATTTGCAACTTTACAATTTGTGCCTAAAGTATTCACCAATGTGGAATTTGGAAAAGGTTTGTGAGACCATGATGGTTGGCAGTGATCTGAAGAAGCTTATCAAATCTTTTGAGTGCATTGAATAGATTCATGTGTAAAAGAAGAATGTTGAGAGTAAGCTCAGGCAAAATATAAGGTTCATTATGATAATGTTCCTGTGATACCAAGTTTTACACCGGGGACATGATGAGAAGCAAACTTTGTGACCTTGATATGGTTCATTCAAGACCATGTAGTAGATTGTTGATGCTCATGTTGTGGGGGATTTGAGTTCTAGATTCTCAAGAAGGCGTTGCAACATTATGTGATCTTGCAGTGCAAAACCAAAACTTCATTGTGGGGACAGCATTAACTCTGCTAGACTGGAATGATTGATTACCCCAATTACTTCTTGGTAGTATTCTGCAACACAACTACCATAGAAGCTTACCAATTGCAATATGGATAGAACTTGAATTATATTCAGTAATTAAGTTGGTTCACGATCAACCATACTCAAAGATGAGAGGTTTGATCTGTAGAAGATCGGCTTGGAAATATTCCAATTTTAAGACTAGAAAAAGTTTCAAGTGTTTGTACAAATGTGGATGTGGAGTTAAAAAGATTCCAGCTCCAAAAGAGGTCCAGGTTATTCCTAGAGATTATTTGAGTGGCTTAATTACAAATGCAATCTGGCATTGTAAGGAAGGAACTTAAGTATATGGAGCCAAAATAAAATTAGCCTATGCCAGGTTGTTGCCAAAAGCAAATACGTCCAACACTAGAAGGCAATGTATTGATATCACGACTTCTTTGACATTCGACAGATCTTTCAAGAAGCCTTTTCTGAAATGGAAACCTGTTTTAAACTAGTGTTACGATTTGAATGGTCACATAATTATAATCTCTCTTAGAGATGTATGGTTAGCGTAATGATACCTGGAAAAGCAGGTAAGGCTTTTTGGTGAAGGTTGAGTAAACTGAGCCCTTGTCTAATTAAATTCAACCCTAGTTTAAAAACCGTCTTAAGGAAAGGTTGTTTGTCTGATTGTCTTGCAAAATTGTTTAGACCATCTTTTTTTAATGTAGTAAATTATGCTTGATTTAATTTGGAAGAATCCATGTGAAGTTTGTGGGCAGCAGTTGTTGGATCAGCTCAGAATATTGATTAACATTCTTCCCTATTCTCTTTTGATCCTTGAAGAACCCTACGTGGTCTCACAAATGGATAATGACCTGTAATAATTCTCTGCTTAATCTCCTTTGATGTAGAATTGGCCAAAAAGCCTTTTCTGAAACTGAAACTTCTTTGTAAATTTTTGACTCTTGTGTTGAACGTTTGCATGGATGCTATCTTCACACATATGTTTAGTTATTTTACTTGTGTCCGTAAGTTTTTTCTTGAACAAGATTGAAAAAACTAATTTCATTTACAATTAAATGTATTTCAACCAAAAAATGTATGTTGAATGAAAATCATTGTTTTGTCTGATTTTGTGTATGCTTTCTGTGTTTTTCAAAAAATGTTAAAACCTATGTTTAGGTTAAGTGGCTTGAGGTGATTAAACCTATGCTACACCAAGTTTCCAGGAGGGGGATGGGGGATGTTTTTACGGGATTTATTTTTTGGGAGGTCATTTTTAAAGGACAGATATTAAAAGTAGGGGAATTTTAAAAATACAGGAAATTTCAAATATTCATATGATAACATTGATAAGACATTCATCATATACATTATAGAACCTTAATGTGTTAGTTTAGAGCTGAATGGCAATTTCACATGAGTTGACACACATATCAATAAAATTTTGTTACTTTCATTGTCAACATGCATATATATTAATCCATATTAATAAACTGGCATCTATATATATTAAATTGAATGTGCTTACCACTTAGAACATTTGCAAATTGTCTGTGTACCTGAAACAGGGGATGGGGTCTGAAAACACAGGGGATGCATCCCTGGGTTACGTGTGTTAAACAGGAGTACGATCATATATTTAGTTTATGTGAAATATTTTGGGCAGATATTGACACAGCCCTCCAAATTGGATTGTATTTTCTTCTTGTCAAGTTTTGAATTACTTACATGTCCTCAACAAGTGGCAGATTCTCCTCTATAAGATTTGTATGCTTATTCTCCTTAAAAATAGGACTAATCCTAAGTTACCGATTCGTTTTTGGATTCGGGTACGGGTACGAGACTCCGGTACGGGATTCGGCAAAATTTTTTTTTTGGGGTTGGGTATGGCTTGGGTACGGCAATACAAAAAACATATAAAATTAAAAAATCAGAAATATATACATATTTGCAGCAGTAATGAAGTTCAGAATACACCACCATATTAATAGTCTAATAACATAGCAAAAATACATCACCACTTTCATAGTCAAATATTAAAATATTAGTGATACTCGAATGTCATGATATAAAATTATAAATTAAAGTTCAAACATAAAAATGTCAAGTGCTTTTGGGAAGATGATGCCAGAATGAAAGAATGTGTGGCAGCCACTATTGGAGAAGTGGAAGATGACCTTGTAGGTGGCTTGCACAATCCTTTCTTGGCTAAAGGATGGGATTCTTATTTTGCTTTCCCAATTGCACTATTTGCTTCTTACTCTTTGATATAAGAGGGAAATTACTCCTTAGGCAATCCATGTTTGTTCGGCCCTAGACAAATTCTAATTCCTTGCCTGGTCATTGCACACAAGTAAGTTTTCACCAGACTATACAAGCTCTTCTACTTGTTATGGCATTGACTACAAAGATACCTCCAGCAAGGTGCTCAAATTGAAGACACCTGCAGCATTAGATCTTGTGTACTGAAGGGCTTAAACAGAGTTAGGGACTCTTCACGTATAACAGAATGTAATGGCAGAATGGTAAGATTTTCTATACAAAGAGGGAGGTGTTCAGTATAGATGAGAATATGCTGTGAACTAAAGTATTTTCATGTAGTATATGATGCTTTTGTAATCAGAAGTTCTTATGATGTCATTGGATGTATTAGGGTGTTCTTGTGTTGACAGAGTTGACTGTGGATATGCATTTGAATAGACATTGAATTGCAGAAGGATAGTGATTTGTATAGAAACAGAGAGACCCTCTGTGTATTTCCTTTTCATCCAAATCTGAGATGTAATCATTCATGTCAGTGAGACAAATGTCATGTCAGTGAAACACAAATTGTACCTAGTGAAGGTTTGATTCTTGCCAGTGAGGCTATGTCAGTGAGACACTAAATGTAACCAGTGAGGTTTTGTTTTGCCAGTGAGGCATAATAAAGTGCAGATTCAAGGGTGGTTTTTTATCCCTTTTTGCAGCTCAATCATTGTGACATGTTGCCAAAGAGTTGATGCTTGATCAAATTTGGAATTCCTTTCCATCCTTAGGTCCATTGAATTAGAGCTAGTTGAATTATAAACTACACGGATACCTGTACCTACATTGAAAAAAAATATATGCAAGGACAATCAGAAAAAAAACTAACCAAAGCTACGCAAATATATGGGTTTTTTGGGTGTTTTGATGTTTGGTTTCGCATCAGATTCGCGTTGGATTCTTTTGGGCGTATCCTGGACGAATCCACAGCGGCGTTTCGAATCCAAGGCGAATCCACAGTCCAATTTTTGTACCCTGTCCGAATCTGAATCATACCGAATCCGAATTTCGTATCCGGTATGAATCGTATCGTATCCAGAGGCTGGGAGTGGCGAATCGGTAACTTAGGACTAATCTAAAGGATGAAAATAAAAAGTTACATAGGCTATGCAGTTACCAGTGAATCTTTCAATTGTAACCTTTTGAAAGGCCATTTTGCTTGGTGTCATTTGTGCTACAAATGGGAAAGTTAAGGATAGGCTTCACAAGTGGATTGACAAAGCATTGAATAAGGTGTAGGGTGAACTGGCAATTCACCAGATGTATGGGGAGAGCTGTGACATTATCTGTTTACCATAAATCCATCACCTATTAGGGCTTTTAAAGGCTTGCGTCTACAATTTTATTAAATGCAAATTCACACTTTTTTTGCCAAACTTGTCAATGAGGTAGCATATTGTGACTACTTGATGGCAATAATTTAAAAGGACAATAAAACCCCTCAATTGAGTCGAACTTTTGTAGTTTGTGATTACTCCTTGATGACAATAGCTGCGAAGGACAAGAAAACCCTAAACTAAGTTTGAACTCTTGGACGGGCTTCATTTGATTCATCTAGTTTCACAACTCCACTAACCATACAGCCTGTGTATAGCAGCGCCTTCATGATGAATTTACTCATCTATAATTTATAAAGTAGCAAAAGAGAGTTTAGGTTTTAGTAATGTCAAGGTTCTTAAGTTGTTCAGCGCACTGTCCCAATTTCTGCATTAATGGATAGTATCAAACACAAGTACAAGCTTTAGAAGAATCAATCCTTGAGAAACTGTTGCACTTTTTGACTTATTTGCCAACTTGTCCTCTGTTCCTGATTGACTGTAGATTCAAGATTCACTAATCTAAATGCAGCTGGAATTAACCATTTGATTATTTAAACAAAATTTTGTTGCAATGAACATTGAAATGATCATATCATTAAGCTTTTGACCTCACTTATCTCGTCTTACCATTAAAACACTTAGTTACTTGAACATAGTTATTGAAAATGGCTGTACACTCATCAATATTGGCTCCCTAACAGGAAGACCACAAGCATGGTTAGCCAGAACACATCCTGTTTAAAGAGATGTAGTGCTATTTATCTTGTGAATGTATATATCTATTCTGACACACGAATCTCTCTCGAGGGGAGATGAACTGGCACAACAGATAGGGGTTGAGACTGTCAATTAATATATTGCATGTAGTATTTGACAAGGATGAGACACACTTTTCAGAAGTTCACAATAATATCTCTAACAGGAAATTTAATATTGAAGTAAAAAGTATAGTGAACTGGGATATACTCCAAAAACTTTCATTGTTCTTTAGGCCATATTCTTGCAAACCTGAATGACTTTGCTTACGAACCTGAGTGGTTGGAGAAATTGTTGTGCTTTCAAGTTTTTGTATACATGCATATGAGTTTGCTTTATAGAAAGACGTTAATTGGGAAATAAAGCTGCATCTGCTTTAGTGAAAGAAGTTAATTGTGGAAAAATATCTGTCTTGTTATTCAACCATAATAAAGATCTGACATCATGTGGTTCTCAAATTCCTTGGGCCTGCTGAATTATCAGTTTGCTTACAACAAATGCAGTTTGGTTTGATTCCAGCAAATGGGTATGCTTAATTTTGTAAAGTCTTTTCTTTTCTTGTCAATTTGTCTGTTCTTTGCTTTTATATGTCTTCTATTTAATGTGGCATCTCATGATTTTTTCTAGAAGTATCCTTCTAATGTATCTTGTAATTTCTTTTTCTTATGGTGACATCAGGATTGACATGAGTTTTTTCTAGACTAATCTGTTGCCTCTGAAAACTTTCAGGAAAAACTTGAGCGGCGGAGGCAAATGCCTTACCACATGCATATTAATCTTGAATTACTTGAAGCTGTTCATCTGATTTGTGCCATGCTTTTGGAGGTGCCAAATATGGCCGCAAATGCACATGATGTTAGAAGAAAGGTGATAAGTAAGCCATTCCGACGTATACTGGAAATAAATGAGAAGCAAACATTCACTGGTCCTCCTGAGAATGTCCGTGATCATGTTATGGCTGCAACCCGAGCATTGAGCAAGGGGAATTGGGAAAAAGCATACAAAGTTATTGAAAGTCTTGATGCTTGGAAGCTTCTTCGAGAAAGAGATAATGTGCTAGATATGTTGAAGTTAAAAATTCGTGAAGAAGCTCTGAGAACCTACCTATTCACCTATTCCTCATGTTATGGTTCCCTGAGCTTAGATCAGCTTACAACTATGTTTGAGCTTTCGGAAGCACAAGTACATAGCATGGTGAGTAAGATGATGATTGCAGAAGAACTTCATGCAAGCTGGGACCAGCCTACAAGGTGCATTGTTACTCATAATGTGGAGCCAACTAGATTACAAGCCTTGGCAATACAGTTTGCTGAGAAATTGTCGGTTCTCATTGATAGCAATGAGAGAGCTTTTGATGCTCGAACAGGAGGTGGATTAGAGGGACCTCTGGCAACAAGGAGGAGAGACACACAAGACTATGCTGGTGCTGCTTCTGGTCGGTGGCAAAACGATTTTTTTAATGGACAGGGCAGACAGGGTGGTTTTTCTGCTCGGTCAACCTTTACAGGTGCACGGAATGCAGGTGGCCAGGCACGTACCGGTGCTTCTGGAGCCACGTTTTCAAAAGATCGATTTGGTCAAGGTGGTCGGGCTGGAGCTGCATATTCTTCAGGTTATCAAAGTACACGCTACCAAGATGCATATAGTAGTGTTGGGAGAACTCCTTACCAAACAGGCTCAGCATCCTCTGCTGGTATCAGAGGTACTCAGCCCGATGGAGCAGCTCGGATGGTGAGCTTAACAAGATCGGGCAGGTTTTAGTGGCTCATCTGATTATCATGCTTATCTATAATTAGTCATTGTATCAAACTTATGTTTTTTGATCCTAAGTTAAGGTTTGTAGTTACAAGGTCAATCAAAGACATGAACTTGATTTTTTTAAAAATTGTGTCTCAAAATTCAAATTTGATTAACTAAGCTACTTCACTTTTGATTTCTAAAGCCCACTAAATGAAGAGCACACAAGAAATACTGAGAGTGGGGAGGGGGGTGTGTGAATCAGTATTTCAAAACTTTTTAAAACTTTAAACTAGATTAATCAAGTAAATCAGAAATCAGAACATTAAGATCTGATACACCATTAACAAGATAAACACTAGGATTATGTGGAAAACCCTTTTGGGTAAAAAACCACAGCAAAATATTGCTTTTATTAATCTCCAAAGAGCACCATGATTACAATTAGTGAGCACCAATCCACTGGAAGCTCCAACTTCCACGAAGCACTAACTCCAGTGGCTGGAGCACCAACACCAGACTTCAAAACAAAGCTGCAAAACACTGTTTCAAACAGTGCCTCCACACAAACTGTGAGGCTCACATCCACACTGTCCAAAATCAGAAACTTCAACACAGGACTATTGAAACTTCATAATACATTCTCAACAAACCAGCATCCTCTTCAGATATAGCAAACACAGCAAGCAGCAATTACTTGACACTCAATCTTTTGATATTTATGCATACTATTCAAAACTCTTACTCTTGCAGACTATATCAAGACTTTGCATGCTACCTCAGCTTACACCCACATACACGCTGTTCAAAGATCTGTCTTAACTTCTCAATACAAAATACTTTCAGACATAAACTTCTGATACAAAGGCCGATCGATGCTTCAACTCAAAGACAGAAAGACTCGGCACACAACATGACCATTTTAGAAATCAAAAAAGACAATCTGCACGTCTTCCAGCCAACCTCATGTACAAGATAAACCTCAAAAATTGTGTTCAGCTCAAATTATATCCAACTCAAACCCCATAACTTCTTGCTTGAATATTCGCGGCGTAAAAGCACCTATACTCATAACGATTGCAGAGGAAGGAATAGACTTGGTCAGACCAAACACACCCAGCCTGTATCTCAACAATATGTTTTTAAATCTCCAGCATGTCCCATACACACAAAAATCAGCAAACCTTCTGTTCTTACAATATTTTCATATATTCATCTCTTCCATCGCCAGCACACTTTTTATCAAAACCGTCACTTCATATATATAAATCGATGCAAAAGGAAGTCTCAGAAAAATAACAGAAGACATTCGAAACTTCATTCCACCATACCGTATCTATTTCAGTTTCATATATATATTTTCATCTTTTTAAAAATCTGTAGCCTTCCCGCTGACAAAATGAAGTCGTCACCAAGAATAGCCTTCAACATCACATTAATATCTTATGTCGCCAGGTATTTGTCAGGAATAAACAGATTCAAAGCCGTCAGAAAAATATGAAGCCGTCTCTCAAAAAGTAATAATCGCTCCATAAACATATTATTTACGATAAGTCACAATTCTGAGCAAGCCGTCACACTTAAAATGTCCCTCAAGTCAATTTATTCAATATTAAGCCCACAGCGATAGAAATGATATCACATTAAAAATCATTCTCTCATAAACCGACTCAACAAAACCGTACCATTTTAATGAAGACAAATATTCAGAATCTCCTGCACAAAAGAGGTAACTGTCACTGCAGCGGCCAGGTAAGAAATAAATGTCTAAGATAGGAGAGACGTTACAAGAGCTCTGCCAGGAGTCGACAGAGATAAATATATTCTAGCCGCCCAGTATCATAAAAACATGTCCTTCCAATACTCCAACAAGTCCAACACGTCCCACAATGAAGCGTCTCATTAAAAATAGAAATCTGTAAGAGCACGTCGTCCAGCCACTGGTCTTCAGTGATAAAGACTCTGACCCGACAAGGAAGAAACAGTTACTCTACCAAGACCCGAAAACTGAAGGCCATTTAACATAATGAATTCAAAGAGAAACGTGGACTCCAATACATTCCCATTTTCAGGTCTCTCAAAAAGTGATTGCCAGAAATTAACTCAAGCCAACACAAACAGACAAAAATAGTCTTCAAGCTGCTCCAAAAATATTTCCTCACATAGAAAGCCAGTCGCTCAAAATAATTATTCTCAGCGCAGCACTAAGAGAATGAATGATTCTCATTAATTTTCTTTCCCATTCGATTGACAACACCAAATAAGACATTTTCAGATTTCAGCGGAATACTCTATTTGAGGAGGAACTATAGAGAGAAAGCCAGTCGCTCAAAATAATTATTCTCAGCGCAGCACTAAGAGAATGAATGATTCTCATTAATTTTCTTTCCCATTCGATTGACAACACCAAATAAGACATTTTCAGATTTCAGCGGAATACTCTATTTGAGGAGGAACTATAGAGACACCTCAATGCACAAGAGGGCATGTCACCACAAATAAAGTAGTTGTTGCCAAGAAACAGTGAAGCCAACTGTCACATAACCCTTAGATAGACCTTTTGTCTTTTTCAAAGGAGACAAAAAAAATATAGCCAATTCACAAACTCAAAAGCTTGAACAATAAACTTTTTAGAAATCGAACTCTTGAGAAATTTAGACTTTTCAATATGCTGACCTGGCATAAAGAAATCAAACCTTCAGCAAAGAGATAAAATTGCCACGTATCCCTTAAATTGTTTCTTTGTCTTTTAGAGACCTCCAAACAGAAATTTTGAAACCAAGAGAATGCCTTGCCACGTAGCCATAAGATATGGACTTTGAAAAGACTTTTCAACCTTTGACCTTTCAAAGCTGAGATGGCATAAATGTTGACAAGTAAGAAAGTGAAGCACACAAGCACCCTGCTCAACCAAACAGCTAACTAGCTCAAGTAGACACCTAGGCAGGTCAAGCTGGTCAAGCAGATCAAGCACCTCAAGCTGCCCAAGCACCTCAAGCAGTTCATGCACGTACGTCAAGAAGGCAATCAAGTAGTTTATGTAACTTGATGTCATGTGCTATTATTCAAAGATATTAATTTCATCCACATCTCTCATCCACACATCAAGACATCTCCCATTATTCTAGAGCATGAAAGAACAATAAGTAGTTATACATTTGTATTTGGTGCTTAAAAAGAAATAAATAATATGCATTGTAAGGCCAAGAGGCATAATTACAGTTGCTCTATGGCATCCAGTAGTTTCTGCACCAGCTCAACTGGCATGTTTAACCAGGTCTTTGTATCTGTAATCCTGTTTAGAAGTATCGACATATTTTAACACAGCAAGCTTCAGATTTCATTTGGCTCTGTAAACTGTAAAGGTGAGTAAAGTTCATTATTACTACGAGGAACATGCAGACACATTAATTTTATTTCTAGATTTAAACGTTTTACAAGTTTTATTGAAGTTTGAATAATAGTCAATGCATGCATGACATTGTTGTACCAGCTGCCCCCTACATAATGGTCTCATTGAGACATCCCATTCCTATCTTTTCTTGGATTAACGTTTTTTCTCTGTGAGGAACTGTTGACTTGCATGCCTGCTTGACACAAAATCTGTCTCTCGTACACAACCTCTACTCGTATATATTCGATTTCTCATTTCTGGTACCACAACCCCGTTTTGACTCGTGCCTGGTGCCATTAGCTGCCAAAACATGCCGCGAGACTTGCTTCTCACCTGCTTTCTGATGCATGAATGTGTTTATATATTGTATGAAAGAAATTATACCTCTGCCACTCATAAAATCTTGTATCTTTTGATGTTCTACCAAACTTGGCAAATAGCAATGGCTTTCTGATAATTTTGTTTGCATCATCCAAGTGGTGTGGTTCTCAATCCCATTTTCTAGAAAATAAAGTTGAGTTTCTTCATTTGATCCAGGCAATCTTTCTGATGCATAAAAAGAATATAATTAAATGTTGTCAAAACAATGCAAGCAGATTATATTGCATGATCCAAGAACACATCCCTCGCAGAAAGGAGGAATTTCTGAAACATTTCGAGCATCAAAGTCAATATTGGTCTCATGGAATATTTGTGAAAGAATAAGTGTCGTCATTTCCAATAGTTGTAAGGAGTTTCTTTTAGTGTCACTGTTACCCTCCTTTATTTAATACGATGAAATTACGTAAGGGTTTAGGTTTTAATTCGTGAATGTACTATATCTATAGATTTGAATTGATTTTATAGGAGATTTCATAACTACATTGATAGGTGTTTACAATGAAAGCCAATTCTTTTAAAATCTGTGTACATAAAAAAAAATGCTATTTTTTTTAGTTTTTGAAATTTCTGTAATGATTTTCACTGTATTGTAAATGCAACAAATGCATAATCTCTGTTTCAGTTACTCCTTTTTTAGTAGTTGCCTGATTTGTGAGAACATTGGTTGTTGAACAGTAATCACTGTATTGTAAATGCAACAAATGCATAATCTCTGTTTCAGTTACTCCTTTTTTAGTAGTTGCCTGATTTGTGAGAACATTGGTTGTTGAACAGTAAAGGTAATGTGCAATTTATTGTTGTTTTTGGTTATCAGGTTAAATAACATTGCATCATACCTTGTCTATGCTTGGATATTTTGCATGCATGACTACCAATGCGCTTCACACCACGCTTTGCATGCATTCCTTTTGTATGCTTGAGTAGATCCTTCTATCCTCTATGTTTAGATGAATGCCCGTATCTCGTTCAACACTCCCATTTATGTTTTGAAGGAGTTCGGTTTGCTTTCCAAATTCAATTTGGATATGAATTTGCATCTCATTTTCTTTTATGCTTAGCGATGCTCCTACAATTCCTTTGGCGGAACCTTTACACTCTTAGCTCCTTCTCAATAGTAATTTAAGTTGAAAGATATGTCAATTTGTATTTAGTTTTTGTGTGCTCTTTTGTTGATAAAATGTCAGAATGATGTATTACTGAATAATGAGATAGATCTTAGTAACAAAGAGCCTTGCTCTTATAAAACTTAGAAACCCTAGAAATTAGTTAGAAGTATTAGTTAATTGAACAATAGACAAATAGTTAACTAAAGCTTAAAAAACAGAAAGATGCTAAATTACGACTAATTAAAGACTAAATAAAGTTAAGATGACCATTAATATTACATTTAATATTTTAATACCCTTCTTTAATGGTCATCGTAGAGGCTGCCCTTTTCTCTTCATAATGCTTTTGCAACAAAAGACGAGCCTGTCATTGACTTTGCCACTTGAGATGAGTTTGCCACCAAACCTTACAAAAATTGCATAACTTCCAGAAATAACCAAAAAACATCACAAAATGTCCCTCCTCATAGCCAGCCACTGAAAAACAACTGCCACGATTTTGAAGAAAAATTGGCATACCCTCCAAACTTATGTAGATGAGCATGACGCTCTAGAATAGACTACAAGAAACCATGATTTTTGAGAAAAAAATTGAAAAAACCTTGAAACTAAAGTTTACAAAGCATCATTTTTTCGAAGAAAAGGGTAAAAACCCAAAAATGAATCGCACACGATTGCAAATTACAGAAGCCTAGTAATGATTTTTGAGGAGAAAAATTGATCAAAACCAGACAATAATTTTTATGGCGAAAAATTATAAAACCCTCCCTTAATTTTTAAAGGAAAAAACTATAAACCCATAGAAAAATTATAAAAACTCAACAAATATTTTTTTTGGGAAAAAATAATAAAACTCTTACATGATTTTTTCAAGCAAAACATTAGAAAACCAAATAGATTTTTTTTGAGAAAAAATTATAAAAACCCAACTATTTATGGATAAAAATTATAAAACCCTTCACTATGCCAAAATTTTTTTAAGGGACAAAATAATGAAAACCCAAATAATTTTTTAAGGTCAAAAAATTATAAAAACCTACACTAATGTTTTTTTGACAAAAATTAGAAACCCATATAGCTGGAAAGAGTAGGATTTTGAAAGAAACCCTAGCAAAACAAGAAATTCAAGTAGCTGAAAAATCTGCAAAAAAGGTCACTGGAGGTTGAGAAAAACAACCCAAAACTTTAGTGACAAAAAAAAAAGCCATGAGTTGTTGAAAGAACGACTTGCAAAAAATCTTTGGTTGAGAAAAATGGCATAACAAACTGGAAAATTGCCGAAGAAAACACGTCACATAGAGAAATCGTGCCTAGAAAAGGTCGCGAACAAACTTCAATAGGTCACGTGCAGGAACCCCAGGGCACAACTCAATTTATTTATTTTTTTGAAAAACAAGGGTCGTGTAGGTAGAATACCTCTAGATAGGTTTCACAGAGGCACAAAGGATTGCACCCCTTGCAAACAAAATGCCAAAGTCCACGGAACAGAAAAAACGACCTCCAAACATGCGTTTTTAGTAGACAAAAAAGGCGCGACTACAGAAACACACAACCTGTAAAACATGTGGCCTTCAACAAGAGAAAAATGATGGTAAAACACGACCCACGACCTTAGATATGCGATTGAAAGTTGCGATTTGAGAGCACACAGAGATGACGCCTTAAAAAGACGTGATTATAGAAGGAACTGGAACACGTGACAACAAAAATTGCGAATTTCAGAGAGAAAAATGGCGTCTAAAAATAGATTTGTACGTTGTACGGAAGTACAGACAATCGCAAGAACGAAACGACTCTAATACCATGATAAAAATTCAGAATGATATATTACTGAATAATGAGATAGATCTTATTAATAGAAGAGCCTTGCTCTTATAGAACTTACAAACCCTAGAAATTAGGGAGAAACTTTAGTTAACTTAATAGAAGAGCCTTGCTCTTATAGAACTTACAAACCCTAGAAATTAGGGAGAAACTTTAGTTAACTGACAAACAGTTAACGAAAACAAACTAAAGCTTAAAAAGCGAGAAGATGCTAAAAACAGACTAAGTTAACTGCAAGTTAACTTACAACTAACTAAAGACTAAACAAAATTAAGATGACCATTAATATTACATTTAATATTTTAATATCGTTGTTGTGTGAGGGGCTTGAATGAGTTTTGTATGATTGTCTTTGAGGAAGTTTAGGTCTTAATTATGCTGATGTACATTTGAATGTCATTCTAAGAAACGTGTGATCAGAAATTTGGTGAATTATAGCAAAAACACTTGCCTTTTCATATCCACAATTATCACATCTTTTCTTTGCCTTTTGGCTGCCCTTCCTTCAATAGTTAATAATGGGAATTTTTTTTTTTTTGAGATTTTTGTTAACAACTTTACATGCTAATGATTAACTTGCAATAATATTCTTTAAGGGTTCTTTTGTTCTCAGTGTCTGGAGCTCTAATCACAACTGCAACACTTTATTTCCATTTTGATACATTTTTTGTCTTTGAATTTGAACTAAACAAAAGATATGTGCTATTGCTTTTCAAGTCAGAATAAATAAAATGTATCATTCTAATTTTGATAAGTAACTTGAACTTGTACACAAGCTTGTTAGATATTCTCAAGATTGAAATCTTATGCAATTTTGGTTTCCCCAGATCAAGTTATCTCAAACAAATTGATAATTTCTAAAATAAATTGAAGTACTTGGGTTGCCTTTGATTTAAGGGTTGGCAGAACACTCCCAAAACTTAAAAGGCTAAAGCATCAGTCTTAATAATATATAGGTCAGGAGGTATGCATTGAGGTAAATTTTAGGAAGTTCTAGTTGATATCAACATGTGCCTTGGACTTATCAATCTTGATGATTATTCTTTCTCTCATTTGTTGATTGTTGTAGCTTGGATGTGTAAGCAATGCCTGTTAGAACCTATTCTACCTTATAGACATCATTCTTGCTACTTTGAGATATTTTTTAGCACTTGATTTGCCTTTGAACCATCAATTTTGTTTACTATTGTAAGGCAAGTAATGTACACTTAAAAGTGACCTGTAGGCATTAAAGTTTGCCACATTATTTAATTCAATAATTAATAGTGATAGATTGGTATTCACTCTCTTTTAAACTACCTTGAGACTTCTTTATTCCTTCAATGTCTTCATTCGATCTTTTTCGTTGTATTTACAAATATTTGAAAACACTTATTGCAATGCATTGGGTTTGTAGCCTTGTCTTTGTTAAGAAAGAGCAAGGCTTCATTGTCAACTCATAGTATCTTTTATGAGTACAACTCTCAAAGTGAAGCAAAAGCCTCTTAGCCTTTTGTATTATCATCAATTTTCTATATATATACTTGATGTAAGCAACATTAGGGCTTTCTAAACTTAGTTTATAAATTTATAAATTTGATCCATTAAGGTCTCTGCTTATAAGCTTATAAATTTATATAATTTGGTGATTAATTTGTAGTAATGTTCTTAAACATTTTTTTATAGAGCATTTTCATTGCATCTACTCTTTTTCAAACCATTTCCAATGTATCCACCACTTTTGGTTAAAAATGTGTAAGTGCTTTTTATCATCATTGAAGATTTTTCAATGTTCTTATGATTTATTTTTTCAAATAAGTTTACACTATAAAATTAAAGAATTAAATTTATAAGCAAAATTTCTACATAAAATTATAAGACACCACACAACATATGGATTGACATTTTTTAAGTATATTTATTTATGTCATAATTTCCAATCAAAAATAATAATTATTTATAAATATAAAGTATAAAACAAATATGTTCAAAAAGATAAAGTATAAAAAATATATGTTAAATTATTAGACATAAAAAGAAGTTTTTAAAATTTAAAAGATAAAGTATGAAAAAACTTTCTTAAATTTACTATTGCATATATAACTAAGTTTCTATATTAATATACTTAAAATTAAAAAAAATATTAAACATCTTTAAAAAAAATAAAATTATTTGATTCATTGTAAAAATGCTTTTAATATTAGAATAGAAATAAAATTATAAAGAATGAAAAATAATTGTTTTTTTTTTTTAAATTCTAAATGAATTAATGTAGAGTGTTTTTTTCTAGATTTTATTGTGTGAATTTTTTTTGGCATCATTTCGGATCACACTCTGTAATCCATCATGATGATGAAGAGAGTTGTAGGAGAAAAATGGGTGAATGTAGACTAAGCTTGGATATAAAGAGGAGATTAGGATGCACAAGATTCAAGAAAGGAAAAGCACATGAGGAAAAAAGTCGAAGAGAGATAAAAAATAGATAAACAAGAGAAATTAGGAGGAAACTAAAACAATGAGGGATCCAAAAAAGAGAAACCAAATAAAAATGAAGGAGAAGCAAAGTTAAAATTTTTCAAAATTATGTATGAAGAATATTTATAAAACACTTAAAAACAATAAATATAAATAATTATACAATATATATAAACAATATTAACAAGTATTATAAATATTATTTCATATTAAATAGGAGTAATATGGCACAAGGTGGCGAGGAGGAGCAAAAAAAGGCAGACGACTTGGAAGGAAAGTAATGGGGAGATGTCGAAGACGACAACCAATCAGGGAAAGGCAAGGCAGGGGAGAGCAGACATGAAACTATCACCCACATTCCACAATGGGTTTTCACAAATGGCGAATGGGTGGACAGGTGCCATTCAAGCTATCTCAAGAGGGATGCTAGCAACCTGTGTCCCCAAGGCCATATCGGGTGGAGGAATTCAAAGGTGGGTAGGGGGATGTTGATGTATTCAGGGCAAAAACTAAACAAATGGGATAAGAGCAGAGAATTTGGGGTCACTCGTGGCAACTTTCCAAATTGCAGGCATGGGTGGTATTAGGAAAAAAGAAGCCATAGGGCAGAAACATAAGAAAATTGGAGAAACAAGGAGGGAGGAACTCCAAAAAGAACCAGTAGTCCCTGGAAAGGAAGAAACAAGAACACTGAAGAAAAGGGACATCAACAATTTGTGGATTTGATTGATTAGAGGCGACCACAAGGAGAGTTGAGTTGGGAGGCCAATGGCATCGATGAACCAAAGGCAAGGAACCTAGAGGACTGGTTGGGAAAAGGAAAAATTTGGAAAATATGGGAAGCACAAGCAGGAGCCGGTTGGAAGAAGGGAAAGCAAGTAGAAAATCCCAAACAATTTTGGAACCATTGTGGTAGAAGAGTCAGAAGTCAAAATCATCAAAGAAAAAGAAGTGGGAGAGATGCAAATGCAAATCTTAGGCCATGGGGGAGTAAATTGTTTGCGATGCCAACCTAAACAATTGAATTGAGGGTTGCTAGACTGAAAGATAGCCCTATTTGCAAAATGGTGTGGCCCAGGATGCTCTAAAGAAGAGACCATGGATTGGTGACAGCAAAGCTTCAAGGATCGGGTAAGTGTTCACCAATTATCAAACTCCTTTTTTCTCATTGAATGGATAGAAAAATTTAAAACATGAAATTATGTATGGAAATCCCCTGTTCTTAAAGGGCTATAGTTTTCATTGTATAAACTGGGAAACCTAATTTTGATCCATGGAAGTACACCATCAAAAAGATCCCCACATGAATTAAACTGGTCAACCTCCTATCCAAGTACTAGAGTGTGGAAGCTCTGGTAAAGATTGGGGATGCCCTAGGGGTATGCTTGGGAGTCGATGAAGACTTCATCAATGGTAAAAAAGAAGCCGAAGCTAATATCCTTTTGGAAATCGCGGAAGGTGTAGGGATTTATAAAAAAATGGAAATATTATTAGAGTTTGGAAGCTGGCAACAAAAAGTGGTCACATGTGAAGGAACACAAATCAGGAGGTGCTTATTTAGGGAATTCGTAAGGGAAGGATGCTCATGGAGAATGGTAGTCAACAAGGAAAATATCCCCAATAGGGGTAAGCAAAACGAAAAATAAAGAGAGCAGAAAAGGCAAGTCACGTAGAGAGTCCTCAGATTGCCACCGTTCAAGGCAGTGGATGCTTAGGTCAAATAGTTGATACAAGATCTAAAAAGAGAAAATTGAATGGGAAATGCTTGGAAGTAAGAGAGGAATCATGTCAAAAAAAACATACAATGTGAATGTGGCAGCATAGGCAGAAAAAGACCTAAGCACTCTCTTGGAAGAAGCAAGGGAATTGCAAAAATACATTACCCTATAGTTAGAAGAGACTTCAAATGAAATAAACAACCCAAGGACAAGAGATCAAAAGGAAAAGGAAGGCGAATATCAAAAGTAGTCACAAAGGCCAATAGAGGTAGGCAGGGATATTGAAGATGGGAAAGAGGAGGAAGAAGAAAGCAATACAAAACTGGGAAATGCAATGCAAGCTAAGGAGGAAGGAAACAATAATGATTCACAAGTGGATGATAATGAAAGTGAAGCAGCAATAGAATTAGATGAGGAGGATCAAGAAGAGGCAGAGGAGGGTGAGCTAGTGGAAGAAAGAACTCTTGAGCAATCTCAGTCAAGAATAAAGAAGCCCAACATCAAGAAAAAAGGAAAAAGGGGGCGCAAGACAAACAAGGCAAAACTAGAGATCGTAGCAAATGCAAGTGACAAACAAAGCTAAGGACAAGGAAGGATGTTATCCTTCCCTAGACGCAATGAAATTCATAACATGGAATGTTAGGGGCATAAATTCCCCTAACAAATGGCACCTGGTCAAGTGCCAAATTGACCAATCAAAAGCATGTATCTTCTTACTACAAGAAACAAAATTGGACTCAAAATAAAGAAAAAACAAACTCAATTGGTGGAGGCAGTGGAAGGGGTAATTTGTGGGAGCTGAAGGAGCCTCAGGGGGACTAGGCATCCTCTGCAACCCATTAGAAATATCTGGTGAGGTGGTAGAAGAGAACAAAAATTGGATAATGATGAAATGCAAACTACTCCAAAAGAATGAACATTTCATAATAATAAACGTGTACGGGCATATAGCCATAGCTGAAAAGAGAAATATATGGCAGCAACTATCCACATCCATAGCAAATATTAGGGGAGAGAAGGGTATCCTAGCTGGTGACTTCAATGCTACCTTGAATTGTGGAGAAAAAAGGGGAGGGATGGGGAGATCCACAAGAACTCAACATGATTTTCAAGAATTTGTAGACAACAATCAGCTGATGGAATTTCAAACCAAGAATGGGACTTTCACTTGGAACAATAGGAGGAAAGATTTTACTAGCATTGTAGAGAGGCTAGATATATTTCTCCTATTTGGAGATTAGGGAGGAGAGTATTTTCTACAAGAAGCTATGATTCATTCCTACGTGGGATCAAACCACTTCCCAGTTCAACTTTTCATCTAGCCAAATACATCCTCGAAAGGAAGCCCATTCAAATTTGAAAACATGTGGCTCTGAGATGAAAGACTTCCAGACCTAGTTGTTGAATGGTGGGAGGGGCTAAGAATTGGGAACCACTCTCATCTATACAAGATCAACAAAAAGCTGAACCGTGTGAAAAACAAACTAAAGGAATGGAACAAAATACACTTCAAAAACATCTTCCAGGAGAAAGAGAGTGGAAAAAAATATAGTTGCGCTCAATGACCATATCATAGCAAATGGCATGGGGAGTGACGACTTTGAAGTGGAAATAACATTGAAAGAGGAATTGACCGAAATCTTGAAAAGAGTATTTTTGGAAACAAAAATCAAGGGAAACATGGCTAAAGGAAGGAGATAGGAACAAAAAGTATTTCCATAGAACAACGGTGACAGAAAGGAGTAGAAACAAAATAACAACAATTAGAAGGGAGGATGGGTCAAAAACCCAATCAATGGAGGAGGTAAATGAAGAAGCAGCAAACTTCTTTTAGGAAATTCTAAACAAATTAGCTCCAGAGAATAGGAATGCGTGGGAAAAACTTTTGAGCTACATGCCATCAATAATAGGAGAAGATCAAAACAAGGCACTATTTCAGAAAATCAACACAAAAGAGGTGAAAAAAGAAACCTTCCAGCTTAATCCTGATAAGTCTCTAGGCCTAGATGGTTCCCGGTGGGATTCTTCCAAAAATTTTGGGGCATAGTGGGAGAGGATTTGTCTCTAGTGGTAGAAGAATCGAGGAGAAAAATGACGATGTTGGGTTCAACAAACCACACCTTCATGGCCCTAATACCTAAGAAGAAGGACCCACAGACAATGGGGGATTTCAGGCCGATTGCACTCTGTAATATGGTCTACAAGATGGTCACCAAAATCATAGCCAATAGATTGAAAGGTGTTCTAAATCAAATAATCTTGGAAGAATAGAGTGGCTTTGCTCTGGGGCGATCAATTGTTGAAGGCATCATTACATCTCATGAAACCTTGCACTGAGCTAGAAAAGCAAAGGATCCATGTATGATTCTGAAGTTAGACATTCTCAAAGCATATGACTTAGTGGAAAAACAATTCCTAGTAGAGGTGCTCAGGAAATTTGGTTTCATGGAAGAGTGGATCAATTGGATTAGAAGCCACATATCCACAACCAAGTTCTTTGTCTTAGTAAATGGGACATCATAGGGCTTCTTTGCATCTACCAAAGGCCTCCGACAAGGGGACCCCCTATCTCCCTTCTTGTTCATCATTATGGTGGAGGCTATGGGTAGAGGAATCAATGCTTTAAGTCAATCAGAGGAATGGAAAGGGGTTTCAGTGGCGAATGGGCTGGAAGCAACGACACATCAAAAATTTGTAGATGACACCATTCTTTTTGGCACGACTAGAAAAAAGGAGGCAAGGACAATTAGAACTTTTTTGGATGAGTACTACTTAGCATTGACCAAAGCATCAATTGATGAAAATCAGAGGTTTTCTTCCTCAACACACAACCTAGCCTTCAGAGGGAATTGGCAAGGATATTGGGGTTGAGAGTGACAAACTTCCTAGGTAGATTTTTGGGGACACCTCTTTTTGTTGGTATCAATAAAAAATGTTATTGGGAGAACCTAGTGAATAGTTGCAAAAACAAACTGGGCACATGGAAGGGGAAATGGTTCTCATCAGTTCGGAGGCTCATGATGGTAAAGGCAGTGCTCTTAGCCCGTTTAAATATCCCAATGGCGGTTGAAGACAAAATTAACCAAATCTTCAAAATTTTATTTTGGAGTGGATCAGGGGAACATTAGAAGTTCCCACTGGTGGCTTGGGAGAAGGTATGTACACCCAAGGAAGTAGGGGTAACAAGCATCTAGCAATTAAAATTGATGAACATGGCTATGGGGGCCAAATTGGTGTGGGATATGTGAAGAGCACAAAGATTTACTGAGAGGGGGGGGTGAATCAGTAAATCAATCCTACTTTCAATTCTCAAACTTTTCAAACTTCTTACAATCAACTTTAGATATGACTCAATGCAAACAAGTTGACACCACTTTATTGAAGATGATTTAAATGAATTTACAAATGGAAGTAGGCACCAACCTACTTCATTTACAAATGAGATGATTTTGTAGGCTACAACCTAAAAGGAACACCCAAAACTTTACAACTTTAGTAGGCACCAACCTACAAGGAGAATTAACCTCTAATGCAAGGCACCAAACCTTGACTTGATGGATGAAGAAAATGTCTTCAATCAAATATGCACTCTCCCAATCCTCCAATCTTCCTTTGTGATGAAAAATATCTCACTTAGCCAACACAAGAAGATGGGTTTCTGATGTAGACTTCTTGAACTTCACAACCACAACCTTTTGAACTGATCTTGATGCCAACTAAATATGTTTCCAAAACATAACAACCATTTGGAAAGGACACATTTGATTTGTTTTGAACCCTTTAACAAATCACACCTCTTAGAAAAGGATTATGTCTTCCCAAATTAGATTAATTTGATTTTTATTGTTTGCCTTGGAAGAGATAATCACACCACTTCTTTTTTATTTATTTACCAAATCTAAAACCTTTAAAAAAATCGTACTTCATTTGTTAACAAATCTAATCCTCCTGAATTAATCATGTCTTTTCATTAATACGTGTCTTCCCTTCAGAATTCTCATCTCTTTATAAAATACGCCTTTTAGTTTATCAAATCACATCTCTTTATAAAATCGTGTGCCTCTTCATATTATGTGCATATCGCTTCTTTTTGCAAACATGTTTTTGGTTTATTTACACCTCTTCATCAACATGTGTTTTAGTTAATCATACTTCTTCAAATAAAATCACGCTTTTAAGATAAATACATCTATTTGATTAGTTTTGTTAGCACAATAATCGGTCAAACCAAAAGTCTACTTCAATAGATCAATTTTCTTCAAATTGCTTCATTCACATCTTTGCTAAAAGACATCTAGTTCAAGATGCATAAGTCTCTTTAGAAAAAAATGTTACCTCTTTCTAGAAAGTAAATGTCTTTCACGTATAGACACGACAGTCAAAACACGTCTCTTTTTCTTCTAATTGCGTCTTTTGCTACCGTCTCTTAAGTATCCTTTTTAAAACATGCTTCTTTAGATTTAACTAATATTTAATTTGTGCTTCTTAACAAATTTGATTAATCTGTGTTGCTTCAAAATCGGGTTCCTTAACAAATGTTTGATTAATTTGTGGTTGGTTGGGCATCAATCCTTTTGATGTAAACATGTTTCTTCCTATTTGTTGTCTTTCTTCACATTTCTTCAGATTGGTTTCTTTCTGGCTCGTCCTTTGATTTGTTCCAAATTTAACCATTTGATATATATTAATAATTTCATCGAACTTCATATATATCTTGCTAATGATCTTGTTCCAGATTTAATCTTTTTCTCCTTTGATTCTACTTCATCATTCTTAATAGTCTTGATTAGGTTCTTTATTGTGACATCAATGACAATTCTTCTAACAATCTCCCCCTTTGTCATTGATGGAAATCTCTTCAATGATAGATTTGATCTTCTTCTTTTTTCTCCCCCTATGTCTAACTCCCCCCCCTTTGATATCAATGGCAAGGGGTCTTCTAACAATGCTTGGCCTCTTTTTGTTCCATGGAGCTACAAGATACTATGTATCCCTCCCCCTGAATGTGTACTTCCACCAATCAATTTGATGGATGTGGGACAACTCCCAATTTTTTCCCTTAGATACTCAAATGTATCCCTTGGTAGTGGTTTGCTGAATATATCAACAATTTTCTCATTTGTAGCTATATATTCCAAACATACTTGTCCTTCTACTACTTGCTCTCTTAAAAAGTGATATTTAATAGGAATATGCTTTGTTCTTGAGTGCATCACTGGATTCTTGGAGATGTTGATTGCACTAGTGTTGTCACAATAGATAGTGCAAGGATGATTGTATTCCACCTTGATGTCTTTTAAAGTTTGCCTCATCCACAAAAATTGAGTGCAACATGTTGCTGCTGCTATATATTTCGCTTCTGCTGTAGATAGAGAGACTGATTCTTGCTTTTTGTTTATCCAAGATACTAAGTTCCCTCCAAGAAAGAAGGATCTTCCACTTGTACTTTTTCTATCATCCACATTTCCTGCCAAATCAACATCTGTGAATGCTTCAAGAGTGTAATCATTGTTGCTACGGTACCATAGACCATACTCCATAGTGCCTTTTAAATACTTGAATATACGTTTTATTGCATGAACATGTGTTTCTTTTGGTGCTGCTTGAAATCTTGCCACCACTCCAACAACTTGCATTATGTCTAGTCTTGTAGTAGTTAGGTACAACAAATTCCCAATCATTGATCTATAAAGTGTTTGATTCACTTCTTGGGATTCATCATTTTTTCTTAACTTGCAACCTGTAACCATGGGACTACTTATAGGATTGCAATCTTCCATCCTAAACTTCTTTAAAATTTCCTTCACATATTTAGCTTGGGAGATAAAAATTCCTTTGTTTGATTGTGAAATTTGTAGCCCAAGGAAGAAAGATAATTCTCCCAACATTGACACCCCAAACTCTATTTGCATACATGATGAAAATTCTTTGCACATTTTGTCCTTATCTCCACCAAAAATGATGTTATCTACATACACCACTACAATCAATAAGTGTCCATCCTCTTCTTTGATGTATAGATTGATGTCTACATCTCTTTTGAATCCTTGCTCTTTGAGATACTTGCCAAGTCTAGAATACCAAGCTCTTGGGGCTTGTTTGAGCCCATAGAGAGCTTTCTTCAATTTGCACACATAATCCTTATTTTCTGATAAAAGAAAACCTGCAGGTTGTTCTATATAAACCTCCTCTTCTAGATCTCCATTAAGAAATGCATATTTGACGTCCATTTGATATACTTTGAATTTCTTGTGACTTGCATAGGCTAGAAACATTCTAATTGCTTCAATCCTTGCAACCGGTGCAAAATTTTCTTCAAAGTCTACTCCTTCAACTTGACCGTATCCTTTGCACACTAATCTTGCTTTGTTCCTTGTGGCTTGACCATCTTCATTTAGCTTGTTCCTAAAAACCCATTTTGTGCTAATTACATTTTTATCTTTTGGTTTTGGGACAAGTTCCCAAGTTTCATTTTTCTCTATTTGATCCAATTCTTCATCCATTACACCAATCCAACATTTGTCTTTGCTTACTTCTTCAAAGGTTTTGGGCTCAACTTGAGATAGAAATGCTACATAACAATCTTCATTGTAATTTACCATTTTCCTTGTAGATCTAAATCTATCTTGAAGGATCAACTCTTTAGGATGGTTCTTTTGTACAAACTTGGAAGGTGTCTTTGGTGTCTTCATGGAAGTCTTTTGTGGAGATTCTTCTTCTTTTGTCTCTTCCTCCTTTTCTTCCTCTTTGTATTTCTCATCTTCTTTGTCTTCATCACTCATGGTTTGAACATAATGATAGCTTTGTCCAACTTTTTAAAATTGCTTTCCTTCATCAACTCTTATGTTGGCACTTTCAACAATTTTGTGAGTTCTTTTATAATAGCATTTGTATGCCTTACTCTTTGATGAGTAGCCAAGAAAGATTCCCTCATCTACTCTTGTGTCAAATTTTCTCAAATCTTCTTCATCCCTTCTAATGTAGCAAGTGCTTCCAAAAATCTTGAAATATTTGACAATTGTTGGTCTACCTTTCCAAAGTTCATAGGGTGTCTTATCATTGTTCACTCTTATTTGTGCACAATTCAAGATGTAAACTATTGTATGAATTGCTTCCTTCCAAAAGGAATCTGCTATCTTTTACTCATTTAGCATTGCTCTTGCCATTTCTTGAACCGTTCTATTCTTTCTTTCTACAACCCCATTTTGTTGAGGGGTTCTTGCTGCAAGAAATTGCCTCTTAATTCCATGCTTTATGTAGAAATTTTCAAATTCATTTGATGTAAATTCTCCTCCTTGATCTGATCTAAGGCATTTTATCTTGTTGTTTGCTTCATTTTCAACCAAAATTTTGAAAGCTTTGAATTTATCAAAGGCTTCAGATTTTTCCTTCAAGAATGCAACCCAAGTCATTCTTGAGAAGTCATCAATCAACAACATAAAATATCTTTCTCCATTCATACTCTTGGTTTTGGTTGGCCCACAAAGATCAATATGTATGAGTTCTAATGGCTTTGATGAAGAGTGCTCCTTAGGCTTGAAACTTGACCTTGTTTGCTTTCCAAGTTGACACTCTTTACACATGATATTAGAAGGTTTTGTTATTCTTGGCATATATCTCACAACATTTGATTTACTAACTTTGACAATATTATCAAAGTTGAGGTGGCGTAGCCTTTTGTGCGACAACCAACTTTCATCCTCTTGTACTAAGTTGCAACTTTCACAACTTATCTCTTTTAGAACATACAAATTATGTTTTCTTTCAGCTTGAGCAATTAGTTTTCCATCTTTCTTGATTTCACATGTTTTAGAATAAAATGTGATACTATGCCCTTGATCACAAAGTTGGCTAACACTTAGTAGATTTTCTTTTAGGCCCCTAACATACAAATTTTTTTCTATTTTTTTCTCCTATTATCTAGACTAAGTATTCCTTTTCCTTTTATTTATTTTCTTGTATTATCACCAAATCTTACCATTCCTTCATCAGTTGGTTCAAGAGAGATGAATTTTCTCTTGTCACCTGTCATGTGCTTTGAGCACCCACTGTTAATGTACCATCTATCCTTCTTACTTTGAACATGCAAGGCTGTTTGAATGAACATGGATTTCTCCTTCTTCCTCCACACTTTGATAGGCATTTCTTTCCTTTTAATGGACTTATCTTCTTTCTTGTTTTGCTTTGGAGAATTATTAAAAACTGTCCTACAAGCTTGAGCTTTGTGCCCAAAATTATTACAATTGTAGCATAAGCTATTAAAGTCCATTAAGGGTGTGAAAGGATTATAATCTCTCCTAATGTAACTAGGAATATTCTTTGCTTTATTCTTACAATTTAAGGCCTCGTGGCCAAACTTGTTACATAGAAAACAATAGCCATTAAATGCATAGAAGTTCCTAGTTTTTAATTTTCTTTCAAGATCAACACTTATCCATTCTTCTTCACCTTGCTTTGAGAGGGTCTTGGTTTCTTCTTTGGAGTTATCAACCTTCTTGGATTGTCCTTCAAAACTTCCCCCTGTTTTGTTTTGAAAGAATTTTAAAGCCTTCATAAGCTCAATCAATTTGCTAGTCTTCATCAACCTTTATGTGTTGTTCCTTTGTCTTCTCGAATTCCATCTTTAGCATTGCTATTTCTTGTTCCAGCTTGTCACATTCCATCTCCTTTGTATTGAGTTTGATCTTCATTTCTCCTTCATTTCTTTCATCTTCCATGATTAGAGCTCTCAAATCTTCAATAGTTTTGCTTGAATTCTCCAAGTCTTTTGTCATTTCTTTGATCTTCATTTTGTACTTGGTAGCCTTTTTCTTCAAATCTTCATTTTTCTTGTATGCATAGTGCAATTCTTCTTCAAGATCCACTTCCTCTTCTTCATTGCAATCTTGGTCAATCTCCCCTTCTTCATCACATTCTTGATCAACGTTTTGTTCTTCACATTCAACCATAAACAATATTTCTTCTTCACCATTGCTTGAACAATCTTCACTTTGTTCTTCAGAGGTGCTGCTATCTTTCTTTGAATAGAAACTCTTGTGTTTTTGAGACCTCTTCTTTGAGTTGTTTTTGAAATTCTTCTTTCCCTTTTTCTTGTTGTTGATTTCTTTTTCTTGTTCACTAGAGCTACTATTATCTTGAGGACACTTTGAGGCATAATGTCCAACTTTTCCACAACTGAAGCACTTAAAAGGGAATTTTCCCTTTCCTTTCTTAAGTTTTCCCATGAAGTAAGCTTTTGCTTCATCACTTGATTTTTAATCTTTTTCTTCATGCTTATTCTTGCCCTTTTTGGATGCTTTGAATGAGACTTCTTTTTGTGGCGATCTTCCTTCAATCCTCATCTCATAGGCAACAAGGATCCCATGTAATTCATCTTTTGATAGCTTATCCAAGTTTGCTAATTCTTCCAATGCTGCAACCTTGGCCTCAAATTTTGTAGAAAGAGATCTTAGAATCTTGTCAACAATAAAAGCATCATCAATCTCTTCACCAAGTCCTCTCATGATATTCACCGTTTCATCAACATCAAGAAAATATAAAGCAATATCTTCATCATCCTCCATCTTGAGAGTTTCTAACTTCCTTCGATGAGTTTGCAATTTTTCCTTCTTTAATTTTTCATCTCCTTCATAGATGTTTTGAAGCTTGACCCATATATCTTTTTCTGATTTGCATCGCATGACTTTTGTGAATTCAAAATCCGTTAGGCTGCAAAGAAGATCATGCTTAGATTTTGCATTATTCTCACTTTTCTTCTTTCCGACTTGATATGTTGGAGGGGTTGATGGAGGTGTATATCCATCAACAAAATATTGCCACACATCAAACCCAAGTGCATTCAAATATGATTCCATCTTGATGCTCCAAAATGCATAATTAGTCCCATCAAAGATGGGTGCTTTCACTGTATTGTTGTGATCTACCATTAGTGCTCTTAAGGATCTCCTTCAAGCGGCTAGGATTTTAAGAAGGACCTTGCTCTGATACCAATTAAAGAGCACAAATATTTACTAAGGGGGCGGGGGTGAATCAGTAAATCAATCCTACTTTCAATTCTCAAACTTCCCAAACTTCTTAGAATCAACTTTAGATATGACTCAATGCAAACAAGTTGACACCGCTTTATTGAAGATGATTTAAATGACTTTAAAAATGGAAGTGGGCACCAACCTACTTCATTTACAAATGAGATGATTTTGTAGGCTACAACCTACAAGGAACACCCAAACCTTTACAAATTTAGTAGGCACCAACCTACAAGGAGAATTAACCCCTAATGCAAGGCACCAAACCTTGACTTGATGGATGAAGCAAATTCCTTCAATCAAATATGCACTCTCCCAATCCTCCAATCTTCCTTTGTGATGAAAAATCTCTCACTTAGCCCACACAAGAAGATGGGTTTTTGATGTAGACTTCTTGAACTTCACAACCACAACCTTTTGAACTGATCTTGATGCCAACTAAATATGTTGCCAAACCATAGCAACAATTTGGAAATGACACATCTGATTTGTTTTGAACCCTTTAACAAATCACACCTCTTAGAAAAGGATTTTGTCTTCCCAAATTAGATTAATTAGATTTTTATTGTTTGCCTTGGAAGAGACAATTACACCTTTAAGAAAATCACACCACTTCATTTGTTAACAAATCTAATCCTCCTGAATTAATCGTGCCTTTTCATTAATATGTTTCTTCCCTTCAAAAATCGTATCTCTTTATAAGATACGCCTTTTAGTTTATCAAATCACATCTCTTTATAAAATCGTGTGCCTCTTCATATTATGTGTAGATCGCTTCTTTTTGCAAACATGTTTTTGGTTTATTCGCACCTCTTCATCAACATGTGTTTTAGTTAATCATACTTCTTCAAATCAAATCATGCTTTTAAGATAAATACGTCTATTTGATTAGTTTTGTTAGCATAATAATCGGTCAAACCAAAAGTCCACTTCAATAGATCAAGTTTCTTCAAATTGCTTCATTCACATCTTTGCTAAAAGACGTCTAGCTTAGGATGCATACGTCTCTTTAGAAAAAATGTTACCTCTTTTCAGAAAGTAAATGTCTTTCACGTCTAGACACGATTGTCAAAACACGTCTCTTTTTCTTCTAATCGTGTCTTTTTCTACCGTCTCTTAAGTATCCTTTTTAAAACATTCTTCTTCAGATTTAACTAATATTTAATTTGTGCTTCTTAAAAAAATTTGATTAATTCGTGCTCCTTCAGAATCGGGTTCCTTAACAGATGTTTGATTAATTCGTGGTTAGTTGGGTAGCGATCCTTTTGATGTAAACATGTTTCTTCCTATTTGTTGTCTTTCTTCACATTTCTTCAGATTGATTTCTTTCCAACTCATCCTTTGATTTGTTCCAAATTTAACCATTTGATATATATTAATAATTTCATCGAACTTAATATATATCTTGCTAATGATCTTGTTCCAGATTTAATATTTTTCTCCTTTGATTCTACTTCATCATTCTTAATAGTCTTGATTAGGTTCTTTATTGTGACATCAATGACAATTCTTCTAACAATATGTGTGCGAAAGGAGAAAAAACATGGGTCAAGATATTGAGAAGAAAGTACCTAGATTCAGACTCCCCAATTCGAATCCTTACAACTGCAAATCTCTCGAGAGGCTCAACAATATGGAACTATTTGCTGGAATGTAGAGACATCACTTCCAAGCACATAATATGGGAAGTTAGGAATGGACATTTTGCCTCTTTCTAGAAGGATTCTTGGAACGACAAAAAAGATTTGGAAACCCACCCCAATTTGGATGAAATAAAAACAAAAACAATAAAGATTTGGGGAAACAAGATATGCAATTATGGAGAAAAAAAATGGCAAGATGGAGGCCAAAAATGGGAGTGGCACTCCTTGCAAGATCTAAATGCCCCTCAGGAGCAAAAGGATGCTCTAACTAAAATCCTAAAGGAAAGAAATTTCTCCCCATCCAATCAAGAAGACATTATCAGATGGTGTGGCTCGTCTAATGGGTCATATGTTGTCAAATTTGGTTACAAAATAAAAGAAATGACAGAAGCAAGGAAAAAATGGCCCAACAAACTCATTTGGGGAAAACATTGCCTTCCAAAGGTAGGTGTCTTCGCATGGTTGGCAGTTCAGAAAAGAATCCTCACAGAGGATAGGCTAGCCACCTATTAATGGCTTGCCCTTATGTAGAGTAATGCTGGAAATTATTTATGAACAAACTAACTATCCAATGCTCGATGCCCTCATGTTTACTGGCCTGGTTCAACATATAGCCCCAACCTCGAAGAAAAGTAATTTTTGATAGCATATGGTCAATTTCCCCCCCATCATAATCTGGGAATTATGAAAGGAGCTTAATAGGAGATATTTCAAGACAAGGATTTGACCCAGGAGAGACTCTGTGCCAAAATTGAAAGTATGATCACATAAATAGTTGATGAGGTAGCTCGATCAAAATCAATGAAGCAAGTGATCTACACAAGTTGGGATGACAAAGTGAAAAAACCATTCAACAGCCTAGTCATTCCCCATCTTTGTGGTTTAGGCATGAGTGGCCCGAATAACAAAAAAAGGAACAAAGTGTCATGGGAAGCTCCAAAAGAAGGGTGGGTTAAAATAAACTTCAACGGAGCTGCTTGGGGTAACCCAAGGCCCGAAGGGGCAGGGTGTGTGGCACGAGATGAATAAGGGAGGATAATTGTAGAAAGATCCATACCACTGGGAACATTCACCAACAACAAGGTAGAGTTTCGAGTGGCCCTAATGGGAATCCAATTGGGAATTACGATTGGAGCAAAGAGGATTCACTTGGAAGGAGATTCTCTTATCACAGTCAATGCAATACGACTCAACAAAACCCCCAATTGGAAATTAAATCACTGGTTGCAACCAATAAATCAACTCCTTGAAAAATTCGAGGCTTACAAGGTAAGCCACATCTATAGAGAGGGAAACCACGTGGCAGACAACTTGGCCAAGGGGGCGGATGAGAAGGCTAGATGACAAGATATGCAAGGTCATAAAATGTGGTTACCCGCTTTCCCTATGATGATAACCTCGGATATCGGGCAGGGCACGTGTTCACTGGCAAAGAAAAATGGTATTTTTCCAAAGAGAGTGAATTTTGAGCCACAGGGTGTTGATTTCGATAGACAAATCCAGGTGGTACCTCAAGGATAGGCTGCCATTAGTAACCTAGATGATGCAAATTTCATCATTACTGAAGATGTGTCATCGAGACAAAAAACTTGGTGAAGGTGTCTTGCAAGGGTACGATTGAAAGGTGGCCGATATCGAAAATAACTCTTACATGAAAATGGAAATGATTTCACGGAGGGGAGGATTCTAAGTCACCGATGGCTTGTGCAACTATATCACACCAAGGAACTGATGGATTTGACATGATGAGACAAACCTCTAAGATTCCACCAAAAAAAAATAGGGGAGAGAGCTGAAGGATATGTTGTCATTAGTAGCCATGATGTCGAGGACATGTTCATTAAATGGAAGAGTGTCGTCAGAGCAGTTTACCCATGGGATATTTCATGCAAGGGTATGGTGGGAAATAGGCAAATATAAAAAATTACACTCACACAAAAATAACAACTAAGCTCTATAATGGTGGATCATAAGTAACCGACGACTTGTGTATCCATATCAAACAAAAAAGTTGGCGGATGTGACATGTTGGTACGCTACTCTAAGCTTCCATCATAACACAAACATATGGGATGAGGTTAAAACACGAGAAAAGTGGGAGGTGGCTTTGAAGAATTCAAAATTAGAAACATTTTGCGCTCAAGTTGAGTAGCTGCAATGGAGACTCTTCTTTTCTTGAACACGACCAAGCAACAACAATATTTCTATGGAGAGATAATGGACAAGAGGTTGAAGGGGATGCTAAATTCATTGCACTTGTTGATTTTATGGGTAACAAAGAAAGTGCTAGGAAAAGAATTCCTCCTAGCTCGATAGAGCTTCAGGGCCAATGTAGAGATACCGACCATGTTCTTGGCCATGCTTCCATACATGTGTCTCTCAAAGGAAAAGAGCAAGAAGCTTTTCCAAATGGTTTTTGAACACGCTTGGCTCAGGGAAATAGACGAGGCGCTAGATAATGTGGACGACAACCTACTTGTCCTATTTCCTCAACACTACCATATGTCATTTGGTAACGATTTGAAGGTTCCAAAATTCATGGTGATGCGAATGTTGTGCCCACAAGAACTGGAGAAGCGTTGGGGAGAGATTGACAGATCTATCTCTTTCCTTCTACGGGCGACGGGAATGTCTAGCACTCCGATGACAGGCTAGGTTGGGGCGTATTTACAAGTGAAAGGTTTGGATGGTAGGGTGTTGGCTGGAGACAACAAAGATTGAGAGCTTGGTGGTGGCAATGAATGGAGAGAACAAGGCTCTCGAGACATAGAAGAGAAGGCCAGTCATTCGACACACAATGCATGTAGAACTGAATGCCTTGTGGTAGCTGATGCAAGGGAGCACGAGGAAGATATGTGAAGCTGTGTCTGATGAAGACTAGGTTTGGGGTTCTACGTGTTTCCATTCTGGTTTTTTGGTATAGATGATATTGTATATTTTTCTTTCCATGAGGGATGTTTTGTTTGCAAACCAATATGAGAACCCTCCTTTTGTAATCTGTAATGGGTAAGGGTGAAATATAGTCAAAATAGGCTCCAATAGTATGTAAAGGGCTGGCAATGCAGTCTCTGGTCAAATCTGAAAGCCACTATGACAATGGATGTTAAAAAAAAATTTTGATATCAATATAACAGGTGCTGTCCCTAACAATTATTTACCGATCAAAAAAAATATTAACAAGTATTATAAATAATATTTGAAAATATTATGAATAATATTTGAAAATATTATGAATAATATTTGAAAATATTATGAATAATATTTGAAAATATTATGAATAATATTTGAAAATATTATGAATAATATTTGAAAATAATATTAGAATTAGAAACAAACTAAAAAGCTAAAAAAAGAAATGAAAAAGTAATCTAAAAACAAATAAACCAAATGATATATATATAACAAAAATAATAGACCATAAGAAATGAAAGAACACAAAAGCATAAATAATAATTAAAATCAATAAATATAAACAATATTTATAAGTATTCTTCAGTGCCACATTAAGCACTTGGCGACGGGAAGCTCCTTGGGTGGTGGCGATTTTTCAAATTCTGAAAAGGCAGGAGATCAGGATGATGATTTAGGCGGTAATGGTAGACGGTGTGCTAATACGAGGGTGATGTCAAGCGGGGCCCTTGCTGTAGGTAAGCTGAGTGGGTCCCCTTTTGTAGCTAACGTTTCTTCTAATGGGAAAGGGGCTTTGAAGAGTGTGTGTCTGACACACTCCTCGGTGCCTGGCTTTGAAAAAGTGGTACCTGGCTCTAAAAAGTCAGGGAATGGCCTATCTTCGGATGGGTGTGATGGGATTTCTAATGTGGAGGGTCTTGGGTTTGAAAAGAATAAGAATGATTTCTTGTCGAGCTCCTCTCTCGAATGGATAAATTTTTTTGGGTCTAAGCCTAAAGGAAAAAGTACTTCCCCTCTGGTGCCTTTTGTTGCTAATAAAAGACTGGTGAGTACTCTGTTTCTATTCCGGATTGTATTTTTGCAAAAATAATGTCTAATATGGACATGGATCTGTTGGGTAAATTTGTTGGTCCTCGGCCTCACATTGAGCTGGTGCACAATTTTACTTTAACTCGCTGGAAACGTAAAGGAAAAATTGATGTGGCTACTATGGCCAAAGGTTTCTTCTCTTTTTCCTTCAACTGTGAAGATGATATGGTGATGGTGTTGATGGGGGATCTGTGGTTCCTTGGAAAGTCCTCCTTGATGCTGAAGAAATGGGAAACGAGCTTTAATCTGAACTCGTGCTCTTTCTCAGTTGCTCTGGTTTTGGTTAGACTACCAGGTCTCTCGCTGGAATTTTGGGATGAGGAGGTGTTCAAGGGGATTGCCAACACATTTGGCTGCTTGTTGTCGATAGACCAAATGACGGCTTCTAGGAAGCGACTGGTTTATGCCAAATTTTGTGTGAATGTGGAGCAATCAGTTGATTTTCCTTCTATGGTTAAGATTAACTTTAAACTTCGGGTGTGGGAGTAGTTGGTTGAATTCGAGTCAAATCCCTTTGCCTGCTTCCACTATAAAAAAGTTGGCCATTGGGCTAAGAAATTTCCTCTCAAAGTACCTAATCAAATTACTAAACAATGGAGAGAGATAGAGAAACCTCTAGCTCATGAGGTGGATTTTGTAAAACCTCCTGCTTAGGAGGTGAAGCCTAAAGGTATGCCTTCCTTGGAGGTTTGTGAGGACACAAATTTGGATGAGATTGATAAGGTGGTTGAATGTCAACTAGCTTAGGGGAAATGAATCAGGATATGGATCAGGTTGAAAAGGAATGCTTGTCCCCTATGTTTAATGAGGTAAGGTCTGTGATGTTGGAGGAAAATCATTCTTTTGTGATTGTTGAATCTGGATCTCCTTCGGGGGGGGATTCCTCAAAGTGTGGTGTCAAAAATAGTGGGGTTGGAGTTGAAGCCTGATGTCAAGGAGTTTGAGGAGTTAGAGGAAGTGGAAAACCTGCCTTATATTCTGGTTCATGGGTGTAATAGGAAGAAACATTCTCCTTTGCCAAGAGTTCTGACAAGGAATCGGTAGAGAACAAACTATGGGTCTGAGCTGCATGGTAGAGGTCGACCCCCAACTAATGTTGCTAGGGAGAAACAAAGTCAGATGGATATAGCTGATGGCACACAGAGAAATTTGCTGGATATGTGCTCTAAGAGCACTTCCCATAAACTCCCATGAAAATTATATCCTGGAATATGAGGGGTTTGAATCACCATCATAAGCATGATCTCCTAGCTAATTTGGTAAGAGATCATCACCCTAATATTGTTTTAATTCAAGAAACTAAAATGGGATTGTATAAACTCTCTAGGTTGAAATTGAAGCTTTTCAAGGATTGTGGTATGCATTGTTCTGAGGTGGTAGGTACTTCTGGTGGGATTGTGACTTTTTGGAATCTTTGGGTTATTAGAGGTGTGGAGGTGCTTAATGATAGTAATCATGTGGCTACTTCTTTTTTCCACCTTCATGATAATTTTTCTTGGACTTTGTCTAATATTTATGCTCCTAATTGCAAGAGTGCTAGAAAAGGATTTGGGAGAATCTTGCTTCTTTTAAAGTTTGTCATAACGTTGGTAATTGGCTAGTCATTGGAGATTTCAATACTCCTCTACATGATGCTAATAATATGGGTGGCTTGTAGAATGTGGATGATAGAAGATGCGACCTAATGCAGTTAATTAATGATTTGACTCTTCTTGATCTGGATTTGAAAGGGGCTTCCTTTACCTGGTCGAATAGGCGTGTGGGTGATGCCCTTATCCAGGTTAAGCTGGATCGTGCTCTTTTAAACCCTAAGTGGTTAGTCCACTACTCTTGCTCTCTTTCAGCTCTTACCAGATTGGGTTCAGATCACTTCCCCTTGGCTTTGTCTGTGGATTTGTTGGGTGGCAAGAAGAACTTTCCTTTTAGGTTTGAGAAAATGTGGACTTGTTATCTTGATTTGGGAAATTTGGTTAAGGACTAGTGGAATATGTGGATGGTTCGACTATGTATAGAGTTGTTAAAAAGTTGGATAATGTTAAGCTTAATGTTAGAAAATGGAATCGTACCTCTTTTGGTCATATTTTTATGGAGAAAGATGGGGTTTCTAAGGAGCTTCACTCTATTCAACAAGGCATTCAATCGTCTGGTTATGATCAGGCTTTTATTTTGAAGGAAAATGTTCTGCTTTCCAAGTTGCATAATATAATTGTGAAGGAGGAAGAATTTTGGAAGCAACATTCGAGGATCATGTGGTTGAAGAGTGGTGACATAAATACTAAGTTTTTTCATATCTCTACATTGAAACACAAGGCCTCTAATATGATCAATCTGATTAACTATAACAACCAAGCTTTGAAGAAGGATGTTGAATTGCAGAATGCTGCTGCTTCCTATTTTTCTCAGCTGCTTTCGGTGGAGGGAGAGCTTGATTTGGCCTGTCAAGAGGATATTCTGAGGGATATTCCCTAGTTGGTGGATGATGAGATCAATAGGCAATTAGTTTGTATTCCTCTGATGGAGGAAATTTGGTGTGATGTGTTCTCCTTTGAAGGTAATAAGGCTTTGGTCCCTGATGGATTTTGCATATTGTTTTTTCAGTCTTTTTGGGAAATTATTGCGAAAGATGTTGTTGCGGCTACTAAGGATTTTTTCAGATCGGGTTCCCTTTTAAAGGAGTTGAACTCCTCCTTTATTGTTTTGATATCCAAAAATCCTAGTGCTGCTTCTTTTGAGGAGTTTTTTCCTATAAGTCTGTGCAACTCAATTTATAAGATTTTCTCCAAGGTTTTGGCGTTGAGGTTGCAAATTTTTTTGCCTCTCATCATCTCTCCTCAATAGAATGGTTTTGTGGTTGGTAGGAAAATTTTGGACTCCATTCTCACTATACATGAGAATATTCACTCTCTTACTGTTAATAAACAGGCTTGTTTCATCCTCAAGCTTGATTTACTCAAAGCTTATGATAGAGTGGATTGGGGTTTTTTATTCTAAGATTCTTCTCTTCTTTGGTTTCGGGGAGAAAATGGTGGCTCTCGTGCATCAAATTATTTCGACCCTTTGGTTCTCTATGCTCATCAATGGGTCTCCTCTCTTTTATTGCTCTAGGGGTCTGCAGCAAGGGGATCCAATCTCTCCCTTCCTATTTATCATTATGGTTGAGTCTTTGGGTCATCTTATCCAAATATTTGTTAATTCTGGTCTTATGTCTAGGTTAGCCTCTTTTTCTGTTAACTTGTTTGCTCTCATCAACAATTTGTGGATGATTCTCTTTTGCTTGGGCAGGCATCTATTAAGGAAGCTAAGGATATCAAACGGATTTTACAAATGTATGAGGCTACGTTTGGGAAGAAGGTTAGCTTACAAAAGAGTGTTATTTTCTTTTTCAACACTTTGATTCAAAGACAAATTAGGATAGCTAGAATTTTGTAGTGTCAAATTGGTGAACTTCATGCTTCTTACTTGGGGCTCCCCTTATGCTCTAAGGCTCCCGATTCTTTATGGAGGGGGTTTATTGACAAATTTAATTCCAAGCTGGCTAGGTGGAAGGGGGCTTTGTTAAGCCAAGCTGGTAAAGTTCAGTTGATTAAATCCACCTTTCAAAATATTATGGCCTATGCTCTTAGTCTCTTTCACATGCCGAGGAAATTTGTGGATATCTTGGAAGGAATTTAGAAAAATGTTAGAAACCAAGATCTGAAATGCAAACTAGAAAATAACCTTCCACAAAGAGAAAATCAGAAAAAAGCAAGAGCTATTGCAAAAAGATGTGCAAATAATATTATTCAGGAATTCATAATTACATGAGATGATTTTCTTTATAAAAGCAAAGTATGCATAACCCTAATCTTATCTTGAGCAACACGATAGCTCAACAAGAGAAGGATGAGAATAATTAACTTAGGAATTAAATATTACCTAAGTAAAGTTATGCAAGTGTAATTAAATGTTAATTACACTAACACCCCCCCATAAGTGCAACTTAGGGAGACTAAAAAAGCATGCACCTAAAACTAAGATGAATGCAAAAAAGCATGAATGGATCCCGACAACAAGGCCTGATCAGGTACCCATGTACAAATGCAATAATGAGGTAGAGAAGGAAAACCTAGTGGGACAAAACCCCCCTACAATGAGATGACTATTGCAAAGAAGCACTGGAAGAACACTGTGGAGTAACACTGGAACCACAATCTGACAAGCAAGGAAAGATACTTCTATTTACAAGAAACCAAAGCGGAATCATAATAATGCGATAGCAGACTCGATGCCACAGAACATTGGAAAACTCACAAATTGGAACAACCCTGGAATTAATGAAGCAATAGTAGATGAGATGATGAAAGAATCTGGAAACCATGTATCTTGATGCCGACGCCAAAATGTGACTAAAACTCTTCCATGGGAACAAGTACCATAAAGACTCTGGAACATTAACCATAAAAACATGGCCCTCAAACTGAGATGGATCTGAACCAATGAGGATCAATAACCATAAACTCCCAATATGAAGTGTGAACCCATGTGAATCTAATGTGTCAAGCTAGAGCAAGATGTGGCCAAAAGAAACTAAGAAACTAGATAACCCATGTGAGTTTTCAACAAATCAAGATGGATATGGAGATCAAAGTGAAAACTACACTAATCAGATTATTATGCAAGAAACCCTTCTGATGGAACTTTATCTCAGTTCATTTATTACAATAACCCAACGATTGTAAAAGGAGAGAATGAAAAACATGCATAAACATAAAATAAAAATAGACCTTAGATCTGTGTAGAGGACTGAACCAACTTTCCAATGCTGCAAGAATGGCGAAAAACAGATGAGTGAGTCAAAAGATATGTCTCCCGGAGTGAAAACAACAACATGCGACTTATGAGGTTGAAAAAGGCATCAAAAAAGAAAAACCAAAAAATCACACTTGCACTTATGGGGGGGTGTTAGTGTAATTAAAATTTAATTACACTTGCATAACTTTACTTAGGTAATATTTAATTCCTAGGTTTATTATTCTCATCCTTATCTTGTTGAGCTATCTTGTTGCTCAAGATAAGATTAGGGTTATGCATACTTTGCTTTTATAAATCAAATCATCTCATGTAATTATGAATTCTTGAATAATATTATTTGCACATCTTTTTGCAATAGCTCTTTCTTTTTTCTGATTTTCTCTTTGTGGAAGGTTATTTTCTGGTTTGCATTTCAGATCTTGGTTTCTAACAAAAAACTTCCTATGGACAGGTGTTGAAGATAAAAAAGAACTCATTTGGTTGCTTGGGATGATGTTTGTCAGCCTAAAAAGGAAGGTGGGTCAGGAATTCGTAAAATTAGAATGTTTAACATTTCCCTTTTGGGTAAACAGTTGTGGAATCTCTTGTTAGCCAAAAGTGAGTGGGAAAAAATTGCTTGGAGCAAATACTTACATAGTGCTGATGGGATTAGAGATGTTTTATCTCATGAGTTTAACCCTCTATATGGTTCTGTGTTGTGGAATTGTATGTTGAAGGCTCAAAGGATTGTTGCTAACAGTTTCTTTTGGCAGATGGGTAATGGGAGGAGTATTTTGTTCTAAGATGATAATTGGTTTGGTAATGGGCCTCTTAAGGATGAGTCATGGGCTCAACCCTTTATGGACCTCTGTGTGCGATAGGTTGGCAGATTTGTTGCTAACTATATTGATGGAGGTTGTTGGAGGAAGTTGCATGAGGTGGACCTTGGTCTGGAAATTATTTATAAGGCTATTTCGTTGGTTCATATTCCTTCTATCCCTTCTCCTGATAGGTTTGTTTGGAAGCCTTGCTCTGCAGGTAACTTTTCTGTTGCTTTGAATTTTTATCTCAATGAATCCTTTACTGGTCTACCTCCTTTTTGGGCTTCTGTTTGTTCCTCTAGATTGATTCCTAAGGTCAATATTTTCTTTTGGCTCTTATGTCAGAACAAAATTCTAACTATTGATAATTTGATTAAAAGAGGATTTGTTATGCCCAATAGATGCTTTCTTTCTGAAGAGGAAGTGAAAAATACTTGTCATTTGCTGATTGGGTGTAGATATGTTGGTGTGATCTGGAATCATGTGCTCTTGCTCTGGAATCTTATTTGGGTGTTTCCTGGCTCTGTCAAAGACTTATGGTTTCAATGGGTTAGCCCCTCATCTAATCTAGCTTTGCAGATTTTTTGGTCTCTCACTTTGCCTCATTTGATTTGGGGGGTGTGGTTGGAAAGCGCAATTTTTTTTTTTAGAAATTTGTTCTTCCAACTTTAGCTATGGCCTATAAGATTTGTGTGGGAATTAAGGAAAACTTTCTATTTAGGATATCCTTTCATGTTGGTCAAAAGATTAATCTCTGCCTCTATGATATCTCTATTGCTCAAAAGTGGAAGTTGCCTTGTGATATATCTCTCCCGGTCTCTAAGGGGAAATACTCAAGAGATGATGTTGCTTGGAAGGTGAAACTGGATGGTTGGGTTAAGATCAATTTTGATGGCATGGCTAAAGGAAATCTAGGACTTGCTGGATGTGGAGGAGTGATTAAAAATTCTAATGGTAGGCTCGTCTTTGTTGTGGCACTCCCTTTGGGAATCCAAACAAACCACTACGCGGAGGCGGTTGTAGCCTATCCTGGACTCAAATTGGCTCAAAGCAAAGGGTATACGAAGGTCTGGTTGGAGGGTGACTCTTTGAACATTATTAATAATTTGAAGAATACCTCACCTCCATCTTGGACTATTGAGGCCTTGGTTAGGGACTCTATTGAAATTATCAACTCCTTTGATAATGTTTATATCTCCCACATTTTGAGAGAGGGAAATATGTTAGCTGATTTCTTCGCTAACTTTGGTGTTAGAGATAGCAAGGAGTGGGATTTGAATGATCCTATTCCTTTTGAGGCTACGACTATAATTAATAATGAATTCTAATCTAATGTCAATCTTTTTGTACATTAAGGGGTGCATGTCCTTACTCATGTGGTTGAATTTCATGATTGAGGATGTTAACGTTATGATTTTGAGGGAAGGCTTTCACAAGGTGCAAAGTTCAAATTCATTATGGAATATATGTCCTGTGGCTGGATTTGCACGTATTGTGGGTGTTAGTCGCCTTATTTTCTAGAGTCTTCTGCTAGGTAATCATGTTCTGGGTGGTGTTTGTTTTATTTTCCTGAGCTTTCTGCTATGTGCTTGGCCTCCATTTGTTAATTCTTTTGCTATGGGTGGGGATAGAAACCACGCCGAGCCTAAGTCATGTGTTACTGCTAAACAAAGGAAGGAGGTGTGGGAGATTTTAGAGAAGGGTGGATTAACTCCGTATATGAAGAAACTGCATGGTAATTAACAATCCCCAAGTCACCAATTTGGTTGTTGAAGGGTGGAATTAGAGAACCTTGAATTTGGATGGCAGGGAATTGTGGTTGATGAAGAATTCATAGCCCAAATTATAGGCTTGTCTATTTAGGGTATGAAGGTGTTTAGAGACAAAAAAGAATCGTAGGTTGCGATGTCTATTTTCTTTAAAGGGAATGAGGCTAATGATTTGAAGCTGATGAAGAGTGGTGGGTATCAGAGGAGTTCCTTGAAAGTGTTGTGGTGTGATGTTGTAGAAGAAATTATGAGGTATGTCACCTTGGAAGGCAAGTATACAACGATTAACACTTACCATTTCCTTTTGCTTAACCATTTTCGGCATAAGAAATGGGTGTCCTTCCCTTACTATTTGTTGATGTCACTTGACTTAGGGATTAAAGATCATAGGAAAAACCCCAAAAACCCTATCTTGCATGTGGGGTTAATTCTCCTGATCTATGAACATGTCAAAGTTCATGAAGTGCAAAAAATTCTCATGTCTCCAAAGGATAATACTGCTAAACCCAAGGAGGGTTATGAGACGGAGTCGGGAGAGGAAAGGGTTAGTAAGAAACCTAAGAAGTAGAGGGTTATTTTGAACAAATATTCTGAGTTTGATAGGGATGATGATGTTGATTATGTCTCGGATTTGTATGCCTCTTTGGAGGAGGGCCCCATTTCCCCTATTCCAGGTAAGACTGGGAAAAGGAAGCCAGATGATAAGGCGGGCTATATGACATGCAGTGATGAGGTGGCGGCAAATGTTCCTTCTAAGGGGGGTAAGGAAAAAAATGAACTTTATGGGGAAGCTTCCTCTCCTCCCCCAATGACTAGATATGTGCAGGAGCTTGAGGAGGGGAGCCGGAAGAGAAGGGTGTTGACTGTTGGCCAACTCCTGGAGAAGGGTTTCCCTCTTTCCCTGGCTGTCGGTATCTATGGTGAGGCTTTTCCAAGTGTTGACATTTGGTTGCAGAAGCAGGAAAAGGAAAGAGTTGTGGGTGGCCGACATGCTCATGTGGGAACTAGTAAAGCGAATGCGGATAGGATAATGAAAAGGAAGGCTATTGTGGAGGAAATCGCCTGCTCTATTCAAAAGATGAAGACTTCTATCCCCACTGGTAAAGGTAAGGAAATTTATGCTAAAAAGGTTCATGTTAGTTCTTTTGATGAGGACATCGCTGGGTAGATAAAAGAGGTTTCCAAGAGGAGCTTAAGGCCCACCCTTCATCCTGATTTACTACTATTTTCTACTGTTCCAAATTTCTAATGTAGAATCTAGATTCTAAATTTTAACTGTTGTCCAAGGATTTAATAGTTTCTAGGCATTTAAATTTTATACTACATTTTATATTCCAAACTATAGTTGATGATATTTTATATTGTATTCCATGAAATTGTAAATTAGATTGAATAAATTAACATATTATTAATAATTTCACATTTTAATTGTGTCATATTGATAAGTTTTACATGTACTCAATGATTCATCATTCAACTCAATGCTTAATAGCATATTAACAATAGTAGCATATATAACATTAGTAATCACTTAATGTCAAATGTGTATCTAGTGGTAGAAACTAGAGTTTTTCTTCAATTGACCAAAAAATTAATAGAGATAATTGAACACATTATTGAATTTGAGTTTTTTATTGATTTTCAAATGAAGGAATACATAGAGGCACTGCAAAATATTGCTCAATGATAACTTTGCAAAGAGCTGAGTTGGAAACTCATATTATCAAATCATTCTATCAGCTTTTGTAGCATGCTCCACTATTTACCTAATGGAAGTGCCATTTGTTGTAACTGATAGTGTTTGCTTGAAAATTTGTTAACAATTCATGATTGAAATTGGAACTTGACTTGAATGTTTCAATCAAAATTGCATTCGAGGTTATTAATGGTTTAATGGAATCCATATAGTTTGCCTCATTTGGGTTATGAGGAAGTTGATCCAAATCAATTTTCCTTGTATCCTTCATCTTCTGTCTAAAATCATCCTTTCCAATGAATCGCTCAGTTGTGTCAAAAGCCTTTAGCAAAACAAGCTCTTCCAAGTTCCTTACCTTTTTATCCAACTTCATCTTTTTTGTAGCTTGATCCAAAAAATCCTCTATTTCACGTATTCTCAAACACTTGAATGATAGATGCCACCTTCATTGAGGCATCAATCCGGTCATTAATTCTTTTTTATTTCAATTCATTGTTACTTGCTTTGTAGATAGTTTGTAAATTTGATTTGCAATTTTCTTTGTTGAAATCACATCTTTGTTGTCCATTACATATTTCTTGAGATTCCTATTATGTACTATTAGATCACTAATTCAATGAAACAATTCACACAAATGATCAATCCTCTGCAGTATTTCCTCCTAGATCTTTTGTTTCATATGCTTCATTGTTTCTCTACAAAATGTAGTTAACTTATTTTGACAAGAGTTTATTTCATTTTTGGCTTCCCTCAGGTTTGCCACCAATCTTTCATTGTTTTTTCTCTCTTCCTCCAAGTTTTGTTTCCAATGTTTTGCTTTGGTTAGGTTTTGTTTTAATTTTTTTGAAGTGAGTTTTTCATCATCATATTTCTTTTTGTTTTCATCTAACCTTTGTTTCAGTTCATTCAATTCCACCTCTATTTGTTTATCCTCTTTTCTTGTAGAGTAGAGGCTGATTTTTTAATTTTGTTTTCTAATTCATTGCTCTTGTTATCTGTTACTTTCCTCTTTGCTTTCTCATTTGCTACGTCTGCCTGTAACTTTTCTATTTGAATTTGCAACCTTTTTTCTCCAAGATTTTATGTAGGAATTTGGGTGTGTGAAAAATTCATCCATTGAATGGTGAAATATTTTTGTACATTAATTTTAATTTTCTTAGTATATTAACGTTATATTAACTTATTAAATAATAATATTTTTGTGGAGTATACTATGATTTTTATTCACATACCAATTTCTTAACAATTAAGACTAATATTAAATATATATGTCAAAGAAGTAAACAAATGAATCATACAAAAATCATAAATGTCTTTTAGTCTTAAAAAATCAATTGTTGCTTTTTGAATGCTCAATTATATATATATATATATATATAAAATACAAAAAAGATACAATTTCAAAGTATGAAAAATTTCATTACCATTTGCAGAGGAGATTGGCAGTGGAGCATCATGATGGTTCATGGAGGCCCTAAATCAAGTGTTTGAGCAAGAGGTGAATTGAATTGAACAAAGTAGGAGAAAAGATGAAAAGGGCATCACCCAAATCCTTCCTCCAAAACTCCAAACTCAACAATGATTCATTTGTCATATCACAGACCATACCACACCTCATAAGAACTTGGGAAAGAGTTTGCACAGTAGAAGAAGCCAGATCAACTTTGGGAAAGATTCCACCAAAAGGGGTTAACCCAAATTCAAAATTATAATGATCAAGTGTCAAATCTAATGAAGAAAGAGAGTAAATGAAAGACTAAAGCTAACATATTGTTAACATCTTCACCAACTCTTTATCCAACAAAATGTTCATGTAATTGGACAAGAAAGTAGAAGCTACCATTAGAAAATAGAGCATTGGGGTTGTTTGAAGCCATTCCCTACCTCGAATTGTTCTTATAGCCCCCTCAACAGACACATAAGGAATAATGAATACCCAACCCAACTTTTGTCTATCATATGTATTGCTGCTTCTTTTTTCCAAAAAAAATTGGGTAGCATGACATGCCATGAAGACTCCATAATATCCAATGAAATTGTGAATAGAGAAGGGAGAACGCAAATATATTATAAATGATATGAAGAACATCAAGTTGGTGAATTATATATAGAACGAAGACATCAATACTCAACACTTGAGCATTTAATTCACCACAAGACACACATGTTGATGTGAAAAATGGAAATATTATTTTGCAAAATTAAGCCATGACTTTAAGTGATTTAATAACACACCTAAATAAAAGGTCAACCATTGATCTTTGCAAATATAACGATTTTGGGGTGATTCTATAGGTTTGTATCTGCTAGAGTAATAAGTTGTTTTACTTAATTAATTTAATCATATTGGTTAATTAATTAAGTCACTTATCACTTTAGTTACTTAAGCTAAACTTAGGCACATTAATAATTAATTATTAAGTGTGCACACTAGGGTTTCTTGATCTCCTTTTATAAGGATTGATCTCATTGTAATTATTAACGGGAGAGTATTTGTAGCTTTCATATCTTCTTGAAAGTTTTCTCTCTTCTGTAGCTTTTTCTTGTTGAAGTTAATTGCATACATTTGTTTGCAGATCTCTTGCGTGGAAGGTGTATTTGTTTGTGTTTGATCCTATGGCTCGTGGTTTTGTGCTTGTTTCACAATTCCAACATGGTATCAGAGCGTGGATTCAGCAAACCCTTTCTCGATTTATGAGGTTTTCTTATTCAACAAGAGTTGCAAGCTTCAGATTTTAATCTCCTTTGCTTATTTTGCAAATTTTGGAGGTTTGCATCTTTCGAAGCATTTTTGGCTTGAATTAGACCTCTCCATTGATTCCAGAGCTGCCAGAATAGTCAAGATAAACCTTTGTTTCGTCAATTTTGGCTTTCGTTTGTTAGATCTATGAGGGTTTGAAGAAAGAGATTTTTTGCAAGATCCAGGGGGTGCTTGATTTTTCGGAGCATTTTGAGCCAAAATGGACCTCACCGTTGTGTTAAGAGTGGCCAAAAACCTAAAGATCGATTGTAAACTCGCCTATATTTGGTTCAGTTGATTTCTGAGGCAAAATTTTTTTGTCTGTACAACCCTGTACACCATCTGCACACGGATTGAGGTAAAAAAAATTCGTCAAAAAAGAAAAATTATTATTTTTTCTACAATAAAAAAATTTCGCAGTTTTTTTGTAATTGTAAAAAAAGAAAAAAAATTTACAAGCTTTAATTTTTTAAAAGCTTTTTTGAAAAAAAAAGTTTTTGTTTAAAAAAAAAGAAAAAAGAAAAAGTACATGAAAGGTACATACCTGCACACTAGGGTTTCTTGATCTTCTTTTATAAGGATTGATCTCATTGCAATTATTAACGGGAGAATATTTATAGCTTTCATATCTTCTTGAAAGTTTTCTCTCTTCTGTAGCTTTTTCTTGTTGAAGTTAATTGCATACATTTGTTTGCAGATCTCTTGCGTGGAAGGTGTATTTGTTTGTGTTTGATCCTGTGGCTCGTGGTTTTGTGCTTGTTTATGATTTTTATGATTTTTTTTAAGAAAATCAAAGCTGTTTTTATGATTTTTTTTTTAAAAAAAATCAAAGCTTTTCATTGTAATTTTTTTAATTTTTTTTTTTTAAAACATTGTTTTTTAAGCCCACTTGTGCAAATCCACCGACGGCCATTTGGCTATCAAATTTAGGCCTGAATTTTTGTTGCGATGGCCGTATGACTGTCAAATTTAATGCTACACTGGTTATTTTTCCCCCTTTGGAGCTATTTTTTTCCAGAGGCCATAACTTGGGCATACAATATCGTTTTTTGGAAAATGAGATATCGTCGGAAAGATGCTTCTGTCAAATTTCTAGTGGTATGGGTCTCATCACTTCATTTTTATGTAAGTGCATTATACAGCCAATTAAATTCAGAGGATCTATTTTCAATCCCGAGCTCGTAACTTTTGATCAGTTTCTCCGTTATTCGCGATCTCAGCGACGTTGGAAACATATTTCAAAGCTCTTTAGTTCCATCTATGTAATTTTTCTAGATTTCACTCTAGCTATATATTATTTAGTTTTCTATGTTTTCACACTTTGGTGAATTAACTGGACATATTAGCTCTTGGAAACTTCTTGTTTGCATGGGATGCTTCATTTTTAGCTGTTATTCATGTATTTCCAGCCTTGTGTTAGTTATGACATTATGAGCATCATTTGTAAGCAATTTTTCTATGTAAACACACTGAGATAAAGTGCCACACTTGTGTATATGTATTTTGGAGATTTTGCACATAAGGTTGTGCTATATTTTGTACTTGCACTGGCTTATAAAGTGCCATGAGGGGTTGTGTAGTGCCTTTGTTTTTTCCATCACACCTTTGTCTGGTGAGTGTCCCTCCACGACGATAGTGGATCTATATGATTCTAGCCTCATGCATGTGTGCTTTGTTTTGCACACCACTTTTTCAGTTGCGGGTGCTTTCTTGTGCACTTTCAGATGTTGTTTCTTCTCCTTCATGCACTACAAGGTGTTACACAACATTTCAGTGGATCTGTCAGGCTCTCCCAGTCAGCATTATGGGGGGGTATTATACTATTTGTGCTAATGCTTCATTGGTTTCGCCTTGGAAGGAATCTTCCATTCTCAGTTGATCAGTGTTCTTCAGACTATTGGTACTTGTTCCATCTGTATCTTCATTCCAGGTGTTTGCCTTTGTTTTCCATCTGATTCGAGTAGTGTCGTTGGGGTCACTCACGCAGATTGTTGTCTTCTTGATCATGATCATCCTATCTTCAGAGGAGGTTCTTCAACACCATAGCAGTCATCTTTTGACAGTTGTTTGCAGCTTCTTCATGCTTCTGTGATGTTCTACATGTTCTTCCTTTTCAGGACATTTCTTTGATTTGGAGGCTTTTCAGTCCTTCAGTCATCTTTGATCTCTTCTTGGAGTAGAGTTTTTTCCCACGAGGTTTTCTCTATTTCTCCACTTTATATAGATCTTTTTTTTGTACATGGGTACCTTACTTGGCCTTGTTTGTCAGGACCCATCTTTGCTTTAATGCATCTTTTCCTTAGTGTTTTTAGCTACTTCCTAAGTTCATCTTAAGGGGGGTTTTAGAGTAATAAGTTGTTTTACTTAATTAATTTAATCATATTGGTTAATTAATTAAGTCACTTATCACTTTAGTTACTTAAGCTAAACTTAGGCACATTAATAATTAATTATTTATTAATTATTAAGTGTGCACACTAGGGTTTCTTGATCTCCTTTTATAAGGATTGATCTCATTGTAATTATTAACGGGAGAATATATGTAGCTTTCATATCTTCTTGAAAGTTTTCTCGTTTTTGTAGCTTTTTCTTGTTGAAGTTAATTGCATACATTTGTTTGCAGATCTCTCGCGTGGAAGGTGTATTTGTTTGTGTTTGATCCTATGGCTCATGGTTTTGTGCTTGTTTCACAATTCCAACAGTATCTACAAGTCTAGCGCTTCAAACATTTCCCTCCAAAATGCAACTAAAACCATCCATCGTGAAGAGCACAAAAGATTTACTGAGAGGGGGGGGGTGAATCAGTAAATCTATACAAACTTTCACACTTTTCAACTTTTCAACAACTCTAAACTTTTATCACCAACAACCTTTATCAACTTCAAATTCTAACTCAAATCAACTATATAAGAATATTTCAATATGAACAAGTTGACACCAATATTTTACGTGGAAACCCTTGCGGGAGAAAACCACGGTACAAACAATGTACTTTATGAATTATATAAACTTTTACAATGAATGTAGGCACCAACCTACTTGAATCACCAAATATGTAGTTTAGTAGGCACCAACCTACAAAGAGCACCAGCCCTTAATCTTGATTTAGTAGGCACCAACCTACAAGGAGCTTCAACCCCTAATGCTGATTTAGTAGGCACCAACCTACAAGGAGCACCAAACTCCCATTTGCCAAGCACCAACTTAGCAAAATAATAACTTGAATGAATTGTGTTCCACCTTCAATGTTGCTTCCTCAACGGATGATGGACTTTATAATCTTCTTGAAATTATCCTCCTTGAATGATATCAAAATAGCTTCATATATCTTCTTTCAATTCTTCATATTATGCTGCTCAAATATCTCCTCTGATAAAACTTTATCTATGCCTTCAAAAAGATCTTGTAGATATTATGCTCTTTACAATTCAATTAATCACTTTTCATACATTAACCTCAAAACCGCAGACCTCTTCACAATTTCATAACTTCTTCATGAACTCCAATATGCTGATAAGAAATGTCTTGATATTCTGCTCCAAAATGGACTTGTGAAGTCTGCACAAAAACTAGTATAGAGTCTGCACCAAATGAATATCAAATCAGCTCAATTGTCTTTACAAAGTCTCCGCAGGATGCTTACAAACCTTCAACAATCTGCTCATATTATTCTTTGAAATTTTCTCTTTATTTGCTTGGAGATTATGATGTTCTTCTATCTTTCACACCACACGCTTTAAATGATATTCTTTTCACATTCAACACACATTACTCATATGCTTTATATGTCTGTTCATTTTTCAATCTTCTAATCTGTTGTGTAATTATTATATACTCATTTTTTGTTTTTACTCTACACCAACTTATGTTTAGATGATATAGCAATAATTCCCACATACAACTCCACACACTTTTCTACACCTGCTTGTGATTTTGATGATATAATATTTATACTCACACATCACTCTCTAGAAACCCCACTTCCAGTCTTCAGATAATATACATTATTACCCACACTGCTACACCACCACTCTTGCAGCCTTGATTTGGATGTCCTTTATAAATGTTGCTCAAGAGTTTCACTTTTCTTATGAAAGAATACATCTGTTCTTGTGTCCTTTTCTAAAATCTGCCTTTTCATAAGACATACCTCTTGAATGTGTTCTGCCTTTTCATAATCGAATTAGTTTATTTCAGTTGTGTTCAATAGACAATAAACTAAGACACGTCCCTTCATTAATTCGAATCTCCCTTAATTGGACAGACACGTCTTTCCAACACCAAAACTTGTTCCTTTTAACTGTTAATCGTGCCTTCTTTTACTCGCATCTATTGAAGGAAAAGACGTCCTTCATTATCATTTAAACATGTATTTTCATAAAGTAATCTGTATTGACTTTGAAACGAATCTTTCTAAAGCACGTTTTTTTTTTAGTAAAACACTTTAATTAAAAAACACGTTCTTAAAGGCACGTCCTTTCAGATTAGCAAGTCGTTATTGTCTTCTGGAGATCACATATGCTCAAGTAAAAACACGTCTTTTGGTTTTTCAATTCTCCACATCATTTGTTGTGCATAACAAATCATAAATCGGTTTTGTTAGAATAACCAATCCATTCTACTAAGGATTTCGATCTGTAGTAATTTGCTCCATACAAATTTTGATCTGTAGATAAAACACCATTCTGTCTGTAGCAATCGTTTGTTTTCATAAGAGGATAGAATCCAAGACTACCTAATATCTTTTTGATCAGATCTTGCTCCATAGTGGTTTATTCAACTTCACAATCCGATTTATTCATCTTTAACAGTCTGATTAAGCCAACACAGATTTTGCCTTGACCTTTAATGACAATACTTCAATAGTCTTAAAATCCTTTTATGTTTAATCTGAAGAATGTATTTATGACAGATCTATGTAATGATAGACCTTCAACTTGTCATCTGCAATATGATATCTTCAGTCATGCCTTTGCAATATGATATCTTCAATCATGCTCATTTTGACATTAACTACTCCATCATTTTTACTTTGACATCAATGACAACATTTCCAACACATTGGACATTTATCGAATGGTAAAATATTTTTGTATGTTAATTTTAATTTTCTAAGTATATTAATGTTATATTAACTTATTAAATAATATAACTTGTACTCCTTAAGTTGCACTGACATTTGGCTTCAAACATAGTAATTCGAACATTGAAAAGATTAAGAGAATTAAGTGGCTTGATGTACCTTATTAAATAATAAATATCCACTAACACGTCACAATAAATTTCACTCACTTTTGATTGAAACTTATAATATGTTGACACTTGTCACCATTCCAGAGACTTTATGTAGGAACTTGTTTAGGAATAGAACAATATATAACATTTGATATTTTCACCACTCACACTATGATATTTATTGGAATACTAGTTTAATTCACAACGGAAAAATTTAATTGGTTTGAAAATAGGTTGAATTCTCTACTAAAAATATTTTATTGGTTAGAGTACAAGTTTTATTCACCAACAAAAATATATTTTTGGTTTGAAAATAGGGTTAATTCGCCAACAAAAATATTTTTTTGGTTTGAAAACAGGTTTGATTCACCAATAAAAATATTTTTTTGGTTTGAAAACAAGTTTAATTTGCTAATGAAAATTTTGAACTGGTTTGAAAATAGGTTTAGTTCGCAAATGCAAATATTTTATTAGTTAAAACAACTTTTAATCTCCAATGAAAATATTTTGTTGGTTTCAAAAAAAATATAATTCGTCAAGATTTTCTAAAAACTTATGTTGATTACAAAAGATTCGCCAATTGAAATTATATTTTTTCCCCAAAAAAATTGCCAATATTTTTTTTTTCGAGAATTATACAAAGATTTTCTGAGTTTTTAAACTATTTTTAGAGAGAGGGAGAGGGGGTTCTTAAAGCTATCCTTGACCTCCAATTGCTCATTGCCATTATTGGGTCTAGCTCTCCATCCTTCTCAACTTCTATTGGTGGGATCTCATTTGCATTTTGGTTATTCCTTTCACATTTTGTTTCTTTGCTTCCCCCATCTCTTCTATTATGATTGTTTTCATTCTCCATTCCTTATTACACTCCTTGTTCTTCTGAATGCGATGACATTTTTTCTAAGTGATTTCACCTTTTACAATTTAGACAAATATTTTTCTTCTTCCTTCTCTATCTGTTGCCTCCAAAAACCTGCTCATGTCTGCAATTTCACCATCTTTGGGATGTAGTGTATTTCCATAAACCATATTATGAAAAAATCAAAGTTTTACTATCCTGCATATCGACCTTTAGGGTTTTACCGATTGAGTCCCCATTTTTTGTCAAACTCTCCCTAGACCAATATTCAAATGGTAAGTTATACAATCTTAGCTAGATCAATCTCTCCTTTGGGTTTGTCTTTGTGGGATCAAAGTTTGGAACCCACTTGTATAGATATATATGATAGTCAACAAATTTCCAATCTTCATTATAGTTTTCCTTTCTTCCTCATTGGTTAATATTGCAACAAAGAATCCCTATGGTAGGGAGTTTATCATAGGTTCTCCCTTCCAATTCACTTCCACCCATTGCATTATCTCCTTCCTTGATGCCTTCCTCTCCAATATCCTTCTGATTAAAGCAGTTCTTCCAAATTTGAGGACATTGCCATGAACTATTGTGGTTAAGTCAATTATTTTCTCTTTTGCCCATTCCTTCACATCATCTAATTTTTCATCACTTGTTCTACACTTTTGTGCCATTTTCCAATTCTTATAAGTCAATATATATAGATAAATAATATTAACTAGCATACATATATTAAATATTAATATATATAAAATACACCAAGAGTTATCATTATCAAGGCACCTATTGCACTAAGAATCACGTACAACGAAATGAAATAAATGATGTTCCAGATATTGCATATTTCAAGTATTAAAACCTATTGAATATGTGAGAAGCATATGAAACATACCAATTTTTTTAATTATGATGTGAAATACAAAAATCCACATGGAGACGAAATAATTTTTAAATTTACTACAAATCAATTAGAAACACTTCAAAAGTATCATAATTATGTTACATAAGAGACATTTATTTGAACCATTTTAAATACATTAAAGACATAAGAAGTGAAGTACCATAACCCTAAAAATCGTACAAATATATTGCATTTGAAAATTTGATATTCATTGAAACAAAATTGAAGAAAACATGTTACATCAATTATTTTCTAAAATTTTTAGTCTATTCTCTTCAGCTTTTCTCTTCGCAAGTTGTCTTCCCTTTTTCATTTTCTCATAACAGTCATATGTGAATGGTGGAATAATTCTTAGGCCGTCTAGAGACTTTACACGAGATATGGAGAAAAATGTCAATCTTGTTCTTTCTCTTGGTCCAATATCAATGGTGGCTTTTGAAAGAGTCAAACCCTATGATTTATGAATTGTTAATGCCCAAGCCAATCTTAATGGAATTTGGATTGTCCTCCCCCTTTGTATTAGTGTAATTGGAATTGTATTTGGATTATGATCATCAAATGGTATTCTTGAATAGCTATCAAACTCAACCATTACATATGTTGGTGGTTCTGGTGAATCACTTTCAGGTTTGTATATAATCTTTCAAATATATCCTAAAGCTCCATTCACAAGACCTTGTATCTAAAGGTTTGAGGTCAACATTACCTTATCATCCTTACAGATCAATAATTCTAGATCAAGCTCATATTTTGAGAATCCTTCTACTACATTAATACTTCCTAATTTTGTTGCAACACTACGTGCAACAACATGCTTCAATGAGTGTAGCATTTTCTTATTATGGTTATGAACATTATCATTTGTGGAGAAAAAATGAACACCATTTTCAAACTCCTCATTGCTTGTTGCATCTATGCTATTACCAGTTCTTGTCATAAGAAATTTCCAATCATCAATTGTTCGGTTTGCATCTCTTAGATTCATCAATAGTTGACAAAAACTTTGTTGATGGATGTTTTGTCCTTCTTGTTTGAATATTTTATCTAGAGTAACCACCGTTTTGAATTCTTCCCATAGTAACTTAGCTCTCTGATTGTTGTCATATGCTGGTCTATCATTAATTGGAGGCAACTAACCCAAGTCTCCAACCAAAATCATAGATATACTTGAAAGATATTCGATGACAATTATTATCAATACTATTTAAATTTATATCTATAAAAAATTTATATATGTAAATTACTTGTATTAGAAAATAAAGAAATTTTTTTCCATTAATCATAATCATTTTATACCTTCAAAATTAATGTTTTCATTTTGTCGGAATGCTTGTCAAAGTCAAGAATCTATGTTCTCTAGCAAGTTTTGACCGATGAAGCTCATTTCGTCAATCAAAATATATTTGATGTGTGCTATTTCTTCTTGAAAACTTGTTAGTCTTGCTCCTTCTAGTTGAGAAAAATCTCTTATTTGGATTCTCAATTTTGAATAAACTATGGATGCTCCTATGTTGAATGCCACAACTCCAGTTGGTGCAAGTAATAGAAGGTGAGAGCGACCCGAAATTGCTGCATTTTCAAGAGATTGACTAATAGCACCAATTAGATATGACTTTCCTGTTCACGTTGTTCCTTGAATTATCATCAACAATGGCGATGTATTTTGATTATTATGGTAGTGTGCCATAATTATGTTGAGTTCCTTTCTTTGTTTATCACTGAGGTTTGTATAGTCGATACATTGTGGTATCTCTGTTGGAAATAGGATACCATTTAAAAAAAATCCTAAACATTATTTATTTCATGTATCTCCTAAGTCCTTGGAAAGTGTTCTCAAACACTAGGATTAGAAAGAGATTGATTTTGAATGAAATAATAATGTTAATTGAAATTTGTAATTAATTCTAAATGATAGGAGCATGTGAGGGCATCCAAGATGAGTTCCTAAATAATAGGAGCACATGGGGCACCCACATGGAAGGTGACATTCACCTTAAGTTAAGTTAACTATTTGGAGTAAAAGATATCACTTCTGAATGCATGTAAAGATCCTAGGAGTTAGGGATTGATGTTTACATGCATGAAGTTTAGTTTAGATCATTTCAGTTCAATTTAGTTCAGTTATGGTTCATTTATCTTCAGTTAGTTTTTGTTGAATGCTAGTTGACTTCAGTTAACTTGGAATGCATGACGAATGACTTGAGTTGCATGACAGATAACAGGTGACTACCTTCAATTAACAGGGGATGACCATTCTTGCATGAATGGTGGAGAGATATGTTTCAGTTAACAGAGAATGACTTGGACCCACCTTGGGCGCCCAAGTTGGCTTCTTGGAATTAATTCTTTTGCATGCTAAGATATTTTAGAGGGATGAGTTAAGTGGGCCCACTCTTGGGCGCCTACTTTGAGGATAAGCCTAGAAGATATCTATAGAATCAAGGTTCAATTGTGATTTTAGTTTGGGACGCCCAAATGGATGAAGCACATTTTTTGACATTGTTCTTCATGGTAGAACTCTACTTGCAAGAGATAGGTGTACCTTTTGTGAGATAGGGATTGAGCTTTGTAATTGTAACTCTTTGGAGTTTACAAAGTTGATTATTGCTTATTTCTCTCAAGCAAGTTGAAGAGAGTTATTATTAGTTTTATTGTAGGTTGTGAAGAAGATTTTGTGAAGGCAAAAGAAGCATTCTCAAGCAAGGATTGGAATTATTGTAATCTACTTCAGAGATTAAATAATACATTGATTCTTGGTGGAGTTTTTTTTGAAATGGTTTCTCCACGGTATATGTTGTGTATCTTCTAATATCTTGTCTAATTCTTCTACAAACTTTTGTCTTCATTCTACAAATGATAAAATGAATTAATCAGATAATCACCCACAAAGAATCTTTAACAAAGAATGCATATTTAGATCAACAATCATAAAGTTTTACAAAGTATTAAGCTACATAAACACCTCAATTTTCAACAATATCATCATGTAGGAGACACCCATGATCTCTCATGCTGCTTATAAAATTAATTGCTTGATTTGAGTACACTTCACCTTGGTATTCATTACACCAGTTTGTTTGTCTATCAACATCTCTTCTACCCAACATATCTATTTCAGAAACTTGGATATGTTGACCATTATGTAGTCTTGATATTATTTCCCATTCATGTTCTATAATATTTTGTTGAATAGCTTCATTGTCTTCAATTTTAGAATCACTGATGTTTTCAATATTTTCTACATTTTCTCTTCGCTCCACATGCCAAGGGTTATAGTAAAATGACTCCTAGTTTGCTATTATGGACTCATTATTGTGGCCAATATCTCTTTCCATGTCACTAAATGGTTTGTACAATAATAACTCTAATAAGCAAAAGTCAATCCATTTTTCTAACTCGTGTGGAGGAATGGATAAAAACCTAGGAAATACTATGACAATAGCAGTTGTTTGTCTTGGCTCCCATTTTTTATCTCTTCTTCTTTTAGGATTATATATCCATGATTTGGTTGCGCATCAATTAGTGTGATAGCTTCCATAGGAAAAGGTCTTGTTTTATATACATTGATGACTTTTTTTTACTATTCTTCATTGTTCTCTTCATCATTTACACTTACAGGTTTGAACACCTCACGTGATACATTTAGATTGAAAAATAATCTACTACTCTCCACCAATGGAAGTTCTAGTAACATGTGGCATGTTTCTTGAGCTCCAATGTCTCTTTCTATAATAGTCTCTATAAAAAGTCTTCTATATGCTCTTGTAGCTAAATCATCAACATTTTCTATGTTTGTAAGACACATCAACATCTGGTGGTATGTTTAAGAGATTTTCTCTACAAGTTTGCTGCATACTTTGCAATATATTTGATCACATCATGCTTGGAAATAACGGGTTGCCAATCTATATTTTCTCTCCACAACTGAAATATGTAGCGATTGTGTGAGTTTAATCTATCATCATTTCTGGCTGTCAATTTTTTTTCACTCATTTCTATGTCTTCATATAATTTGGATCCCTCTAAATTCAATGGTTAGGGAGCATTATACCTAAAATCAATATAAACATGTCATCAAATTTAGTACTTGACAATAACTTTATATATCACTTTGATATAAACATTTAACTTGTTTAAATAGTTACCTGCAAACCATTGTTCCTCTCTTTTTTTCGTAGGCATGCACCCTCCCTGCACATTGTGTGTCGCTCAACACAATTCAGGACCTCTTCATAGTCATGGTCAACATCGATCTCTGCAAGTTGTCTTGTATCTCTAAGACATGGATGTTGAGAATTTTTTTGGAATGCCTACAATTGGAAATACAAATATATTAATTATATCATAGACTACAAATAGGTTATTTAGTATATTACATATATACATCTAATTTTTTAAACATGCCTGTATGTTTTGTTGATGATGATCTTCTCTAGGATTCCATGCATTCACAATACAATGGAATTATCTTTCAACACTTTTCCATTGCTCTTCATTTGATCAATCAATATTGTCCATATTCAGTGCTCCATGTATCCATATGAATCCATGCACATGCGGTGAGCCCCTATGCTGCCACTCATATCTACACCAATAATCTTTAACATTCATTCCTTTTTCCAGTATTTCTTTTTTGAACATTGAATGTCTCAAGTACATGTAGTGTACGACTATATGAGGATAGTCAATGACATTTTGTTTTTTCCAATTTTGAGCATCCCTTGGAGTGGTTGGTTGTGTTCCTGGTATTAATGCATGTAAATCAGGCCAATACATGCCTGCAACACTTAAGGTGAAGAATATTGTAGGAGAACCTATTGATGAAGCATGTTAGTCAGTTTTGCACGACATTTGTTCAATATGACCTTGTACCCCTTAATGTTGTTCTAAACCACATCAACCTATCAACTAGATGGGAGTGTGGCATGTTTTGCATATTCGCACACAACTCATTGATGGTGATTAACATGTCTCAAAAACTTATTTTTACAAATACATCAGATAAATTTTGTGCACGATGCCTCATTATCATGTTCATCATGAAATATCTAAACCTTGGATGACTACCAAAGCATTGACTCCTGTACTGCAATAGATGCTTGAAAAAATCATATAGATGCACTCGCCTCAATCATGGTTCTAACCAATCACATCTATCATCAGGGAGCAATGTTGGGAATGCCATATCAAGTAATCTTGGAGTGACATCCATTTATAGGAGATGCACCTATTCCTAGCCAATCTATCAATGTTGTCGAATTTGCATCAGGGTTATTAACCCATGCATGAATCAATTTCATTTCTCTTATAGAATTAAGTGGTCTAGAAGCCATTGATGTTGTGTGCTCAATTATATTACCTTGATCTGCCTTCATGACTAGATCATAAAATATGATTTCATTTGCATCAAAATCAAATTCCATATGCACCATCTATAATCTATTGAAAATATTTTCATCAAAATTTCTTGGTAGATCATTGAGAGCATTTTCATCAATTCTAACATCTGTATAAAACTTGACATGCTCTAGTTTATATTTTAATGCCTTATACACATGCTCTCTATTGACTGTAAAGTTATAACTTGTTCCATGTCGATCCCTTCTTCAAACAATAAGGATTGGCAAATGATTTATTGGATGAGGCAAAATTTTTGAGACATGTTCTATATTTTGTGGGAAACTTATTGTATGTCCTTTGTACTTATATTGACCACCTATTGTATGTCTAACTTGTAGTATTGGGTTGACACGTGCAATCAACATTTCTTTTACCTGAGTCAATTTAGCAAGCTCATCTGGTTGCTCTCTAGGATCTATATTATTTGAAGCTAAAAACCTATTGTTTCCTCTTTCTTGTCGACATCTAGTGCATATAAGACCTTTAGCTATTCAAGATACTTTAATTCCTAGATGACATTCTTGAAAAACATAACACATGTTTGGAATTCTAAAGCTATCTAATTGATGTCGAAAATGCATTTGGAAACTTTGGAAATCAACATGAAGCATTCCATTTGGGTTTGGTATGTTCTGTACATTTCCTTCAACACCCACATTCATCTCAACTTGACTTCTACATTGAGGTGTTTCTGATACACGATCTACTAACCTTAAAATTTCATCTTCAAGATCCAATTGAATATTTTCACCAGATGTGTGGTTGAGCCTTGTACTTGATTGCAGATCAATTTGTTGCCTTTATTCTCTTTCAGAATGAAATAGTTGTCCAAATGTTCGTTGACGACTATTTGTAATCATATTTATTTCATCTCTAGTCTGAAATTCTAATTCTTGTACTGTTACTTTTGCCTTTCTTCCAACATATCTTTGTATGTCAGCTTCATTGCGTCTTCTTCTTTGTTCTTCCCTTTCAACATTTGTCATTTGCTCTCATTGCATTCTTCGATATTCTCTTTGATATTGCCTCCTTTGCTCCTCCGATTCAAAATTCAATCTCGAACAGGCCATATCTATAAAATAAATATATTTTAAAAATCTAATTTATATATTCTTGTAATATTGTTGTATGCTAAAAAAGCTAGAGTTGAATCAATAGATCTCAATTTAAAATATTATAATTGATTTTTTTATCTAGATAAAAAACTAAATTAACTTGGTGAATCCATATTATGTAACACTTGGTGAGCATCAAAATCCTTCAAAGTTGAAGATGAGACCATACGGTGCTATGTAAAAGGATGTATATTATTTCTATTTAAGTTTTTACTCTTTATATGGAAAATTATGCTTACAACTATCTCGGACATTGCCATCCAGATGAAGGAAAAACATTCATTTTACTATAAAAGAATCAAATTTGAATACTAATTTTATAAAGTTACTTCCCTTATTGTATAACACTTTTTGATCATCAAGATCCCTTGAAGGGCAAGATGAGAGCGTACGATAAATACTTTAGAAATTATGAAACAATAAATATAAATATATGCAGTGTGTCGAGTAATTACTTTAAAAATTATGAAATAGTAAATATAAATATATATTATTAAAAATCTACTTTTTATTTTTTCTCCCCAAAAACATCAACTAATTCTACGCTTAATAAATGCAGTGAATTTAAAAAACTAAAAAGGTCATTCCTACAAAACTCTAATACATCTAAACTTTAAAGAATCATAGAGATAATAATGAGCATTACAACAACACTTGTAAACTCTCCCATTACAGTTTAATTTCATGTTTTAAAAAAAATCTATTCTTCATTCAATAATTCTAACACTATTATTTAATTTTAAAAAGTTGTAAAATCATATAATTCTTGACCCTACAATTCTTATAATATTACTTAATTTTCAAAATTATAAGCTCATACTAATCTCTTGGATGTTTAAATAATATAAATAAAGGATGCCCTAAAACTATATTATAATCTATAATTCTATTATGGGTCTAATTTAATATATATATAATATTATCAGAGCAGTTTAATAATATTACTTAATTATATATATAATATTATCAGAGCAGTTTAATAATATTACTTAATTTTCAAAATTATAAGCTCATACTAATCTCTTAGAAGTTTGAATAATATAAATAAAGGATGCCCTAAAATTATATTATAATCTATAATTCTATTATGGTTCTAATTTAATATATATAATATTATCTCGAGAAGTTAATTTTTTATTATCTATGGACATTAAATGCAAATCTAAATTTTATTTAAAATTTATGTTTTGATTAGATTCATTTTTGCATTTTAATAGCTGAGAAGTAAGAATGATTTAAATGTCAATTTATGCATATTTATAAAATTTAAATTAGCATTGTAACAACACTTGTGAACTCTTCCATTACAGTTTAATTTCATGTTTAAAAAAAAATCTATTCTTCATTCAATAATTCTAACAATATCATTTAATTTAGAAAAGTTGTAAAATCATATTATTCTTGACCCTACCATTCTAATAATATTACTTAATTTTTAAAATTATAAACTCATACTAATCTCTTAGAAGTTTGAATAATATAAATAAAGGATGCCTTAAAACTATATTATAGTCTATAATTCTATTATGGTTCTAATTTAATATATATAATATTATTTGAGAAGTTAATTTTTTATTATCTATGGACATTAAATGCAAATTTAAATTTTATTTAAAATTTGTGTTTTCTATTGTCTTTCAAAATAGGGGTATAAAAAAATTATTATGCTTGTGTATATACATGATATATTAATAAATAGTTATACACATTTTCAATTTTATAAATGGGTGATCCCACAAAGCTGGTTTACAATTTCTGAGAGATTCTAATTTTTGCTGAAATCACATATATTTAGAAAATATAATGATTTAATACTTAAAAAGTTCCAATTAAAGCATTCCAATTGACGAGGGTTTGATCAAACTACCTTAGATCAAACCCCCTTAGATAGAACCCCGTTAGTTTTAAACCATACCTATAACAGAGTTTCCTTTACACCTATCAAAATGCTGATAAAAAAACAATTTTGATTTACCTTTTGGGGGATCAAATGAATTCATTTAAATTTTATTTTTTTTAAGTATGTATTCCTTATTATAAGCTTCCCCAAAATTATAATTTTAAATAAATTTAATTTTATAATTATATTTATTTTTTATTTCTTGTAAATGTAGGTTTTTGACCGAAAATCAAGCTCTCTATTATGCACATGTGGAAAAATAGCAGATTATCAAAACAATTTTTTTGAAAAATTTGAGTGCATTAGATATTGAAGTCCTTGATCCAACAAAATAAATAAATTGAATTTCGATACATACAAAAAAATTTACGCGTTATACGGTCCCACTATGTCTGAATTATAATTGGTTTGACTTCGAAACTTGATTAAAGAAAAAATATTCAATAAAAAACTATCTAATCAAGTGGAAGCACTAGATATCAGAGTTACAAATCTAAATTTAAAAGAATTAGAATTTAATCTTTTATGCGTTATATGTGAGCATCACTTTTTTAAAATGTTGTTTTATGAAAAAAATTAATTTTCAAGGGAGATAGAAAAAGAAGTGCAATTTGATTCCAAAAATTTTGAAAAAAATATAGTTAGAATCTATAGATAAAATTCCATGAAATTCAAATTTGCATCATCTTCAAATTCCTCACGGTTTAGCTGGTATAGGTGCCCGAAAGTAAAGATTTAGTTAAAAAAATAATTTCAGTGTCCAGTTTGGCCAAAAATTGTAAACCACTATTGTGGGATCACCCAAATATAAATGAATTTTTTAAAATATTTGATTTTAATGTTTAGGAAAATAATGTGATTTTAATGTTAATTTATGCATATGTTAATTTGTAAATAATATAATACATTAAAAAACTAAACAATTTATACTCAGGTAATGGTATTTTTTATTGGTTAGATTCAGTTTTGCATTGCATTTTAATAGTTGGGAAATAAGAATGATTTAAATGTCAATTTATGCATATTTTTAAGATTTAAATTATCATTACAACAACATTTGTAAACTCTATTCTTCATATTATTAAGATTTTAATTTCATGTTTTAAAAAATAAATCTATTCTTCATTCAATAATTCTAACAATATTATTTAATTTAAAAGTTGTAAAATCATATTATTCTTCACCCTACAATTCTAATAATATTACTTAATTTTCAAAATTATAAGCTCATACTAATCTCTTAGAAGTTTGAATAATATAAATAAAGGATGCCCTAAAACTATATTATAATCTATAATTCTATTATGGTTCTAATTTAATATATATAATTTTATCTTGAGAAGTTAAATTTTTTTTATCTATGGACATTAAATGCAAATTTAAATTTTATTTAAAATTTATGTTTAGTATTGTGTTTCAAGATAGAGGTATAGGAAAAATGATTATGCTTGTGTATATACATGATATATTAATAAATAGTTATAGAAGTTTTCAATTTTATAAATATAAACGAAAATTTTGAAATATGTGATTTTAATGTTAATTTATGAACATGTTAATTTGTAAATAATAAAATACATTAAAAAACTAATAATTCTAACAAAATCATTTAATTTAAAAAAGTTGTAAAATCATATTATTCTTGACCCTACAATTCTTATAATAATACTTAATTTTCAAAATTATAAGCTCATACTAATCTCTTGGACGTTTAAATAATATAAATAAAGGATTCCCTAAAACTATATTATAATCTATAATTTTATTATGGTTCTAATTTAATATATATATAATATTATCAAAACGGGGATGTGTGCTAGGTTAGGTGCAGGTAACGCATTGCATTAAAGTTGTCAGTCTTGCATGTTCAACATTTTTTTATCATTCTTGCATGTTCAACATTTCTGTAACCAAAAATCTTCCACTAGGCATAATAAGAGTGACCATAATAAGGAAGAAGAAATGTCGCACGCTTTTAGATTATACGTTGTGCGTTTTTAGATTATATCTTGCTGTGCTATGAAAATAATGCTTTTAGATTATATTTGTTGTGCTTTGGAAGTCATTTCAGACTGTTAGATTGTGATTCAGATTGGGAGAATATTGATTTCGATTGCTATTAGCAAAGTTGGCGCAAAGGTATTGGGAGAGAGAAGACATAGATTGCAAAATCAAGGTACTGTTTTTTATTTCTTCATTAGCCATTGATTTCTTCGTTATACTATTTTTCATTTCTTCATTATACTATACTGTTTTAGTTGATTTTTCTTTGTCTAATATGACCTTGTATCCCTTAATGTTGTTCCAAACCGCATCACCCTATTAGCTAGATGGGAGTGTGGCATGTTTTGCATATACTCATGCAACTCATTGATGGTGATTGGCATGTCTCAAAAACTTCTTTTTACAAATACAACAGATGAATTTTGTGCACAATGCCTCATTATCATGTTCATTATGAAATATCTAAACCTTGGATGACTACCAAAGCGTTGATACTTGTACTGCATGAAGAGCACAAAGATATACTGAGAGGGGGGGGAGTGAATTAGTATATCAACAAACTTTTACCCTTTACAACCTTTATCAACTTCAAAATCTAACACAAAACAACTATGCAAGAATATCTCAATATGAACAAGTTGACACTAATCTTTTACGTGGAAACTCTTTCGAGATAAAACCATGGTACAAATAATGTACTTTATGAATTATATGTGCTTTTACAAAGAATGTAGGCACCAACCTACTTGAATCACCAATTTGTAGTTGCGTAGGCACCAACCTACAAAGAGCACCAACCCTTAATTTTGATTTAGTAGGCACCAACCTACAAGGAGCACCAACCCTTAATGTTTGTAGTCACCAATCTACCAGAGGCTCCAACCCCCACTTGCCAAGCACCAACTTAGCAAAGATAGAAATATCAAGAATAATACTCCACCTTCGATGTTGCTTCCTCAACCGATGATGGAAAATTCTGCTCAAACACTCTTCTTACAAATTTAGTATAATATTCTCTTTGGATTTGTCTAATATTCCTCTTCACAAACTATGTATTCTCCAATTGAAAAACTCTTTCTATGCCTTCATCAAGTTCTTCTTGTTAATGATAACTTCTTCACAAACTTGATGTAATCATATATCTTCCTCTTTAATTCGGCCCTTTGTCAAATCTACTCATAATTTGCTTCTCATAAAATCTTATTACAAATCTGCCTTCAATCTTTCTTTGATTGTATAAATCTATTCTTAGATCTCCTTCAAATTGCACATAAATTTCTTTGAATATCAACTTACTTTTCTTCACAAATCTGCATATAAAAGATGCTACAAATTCCTATCATAAAACTTTCTTCTTCGTCAGCATAATATTCTCTTTTATCTCTGCATGGACTCTTCACTTATAACTGCAGCAAACTCTTCTTTCAACTCTACTCATAGATTTCTACTTTTGATTTCCTCTCAAATATGATTCTGCACTGATTAATAATTTTCCATTATTATTTCTTCCCAGAATTTGCTTGTGTCTGGATGATGTAACTTTGATTCCCACAACACTCACAACTACCCCTTGAACTTGATTTGAAAGTTGAATATATACCTTGTTCAAAAGATGCAACACTTGATGAAACAATCACAAATTGTCTCTTCAGATGTCATCCGCACCACTTTAGACAAACTATTTGTTAATTTTAATTGATCTCCTATAATATGATCTTCTTTAGACTTTTTTTAAAAAACTTCTTTCAAAAAGACTGACTTTTATTGTTACTAGTCACACCACTTGAAACAATCAATGCATCTTTAGGAGAAGATGTCATACGCAAACAACTCACTAAAGGTGTCTCTATGATCAGTCGCATCATTTAAGATTTGTCCTTTAGTGAAGAACAATTGCCTCTTTAAACACGTCTTTTAGAGAAGCACATAATTAAAAATCATGTTCTAAAAGACACGTCCTTTCAAGTTTTGGAGATCGTATCTGCTCATGTAAAAACACGTCTTTTGGTTGTTTAATTCTTCACAACATTTTTTATGTCATAAAAAATCACAAATCGGATTTGTGAGAATAAACAATTTGTTCTTCTAAGGATTTCGATCTGTAGATGTTATGATATTCAATTTCAATTTTCAAATCTTTTGATATTGCATTACTCTGTCTGTAGCAATCTTTTGTCTCCATTATAAACCTGAATATTAGCTGATTTGATCCTGAACATTAACATCTCTGATTATGTTGGCTTTGTTAACAATTTTGAATATCATCACTGGCAGTGGCAGTATTCTGAGTGTTCTTTGTTGTGACATCAACTATGATGATTTGATTTCCTTTCATCTATTTTTATGCTTCTTACAAATCCTCCTTCAACATTTCTTTAATGATCTTTCTAAGTGTCCCTCTTATTCCTAACTCTTTTGTATGATCATATCTTTGACAACATAATCCTTCTTGACATGACTTTGACATCAATGGTAACATTTCCAACACCACAATAGATGCTTGAAAAATTCATACAAATGCACTCGCCTCAATCGTGGTTCTAACCAATCACATCTACCATCAGGGAACAATGTTGGGAATGCCATATCAAGTAATCCTGGAGTGACATATTCATTTATAGGAGATGCACCTATTCCTATCCAATCCATCAATGTTGTCAAATTTGCATTAGGGTTATTAACCCATGCATGAATCAATTCCATTTCTCTTATAGAATTAAGTGGTCTAGAAGCCATTGATGTTGTGTGCTCAATTATATTACCTTGATCTTTCTACATGATTGGACTGACAAATATGAATTCATTTGCATCAAATTCAAATTCCATATGCACTGTTTGTAATTTGTTGAAAATATTTTCATCAGAATTTCTTGGTAGATCATTGAGAGCATTTTCATCAATTCTGACATCCGTATGAAACTTGACATTCTCTACTTTATATTTTAATGCCTTATACACACGATCTCTATTGATTGTAAAGTTATAATTTTTTCCACGTCGATCCCTTCTTCAAACAATAATGATTGGCAAATGATTTATTGAATGAGACAAAAAATTTGAGACATGTTCTATATTTTGTGGGAAACTTATTGTGTGTCCTTTGTACTTATATTGACCACCTATTGCATTTGTAACTTGTAGTATTGGGCTGACACGTGCAATCAACATTTGTTTCACCTGAGTCAATTTAGCAAGCTCATCTGGTTGCTCTCCGGGATCCATATTATTTGAAGCTGAAAATCTATTGTTTCCTCTTTCTTGTCAACATCTAGTGCAAATAGTGTTGATGTTGTAGCAACGGGAGATCTCTTTCTCCCTTTAAAGTTTGAAGCAAATAAATAATTCAAAAGGTTGACTCAAGTGAAGATTCATCTCCTTTAATAGTTTTATTTTATTTATTGAGGCCAACCAACTTGAAGAGACGTATTGCTTTGTGAAGAAGCTGACCTTTCATGAAAAGATGTCTCTACTTGTATATATTAAAGGTGATTCACATTCATTAGACAATTCAATTCAATCAAGACAATTTCACACGATTAGAAGGAGATCGTCATTTTGTAGTATATCGACATTTATTCATCAAGCTGATTGTGATTAAGGAGATAGATCATATCTTTGTATATTCGCACCTTGGAGAGGTGCTATCTCTTATTACTTCAGATCGGCCTTGTGTTTGGGCCTAAGTGTAAAACAAATTTCTGCTCTTTCATTTAATATATAAGTGATATTTGTGGTTGGGTTTTTCTCCCTTGAGAAGGAGGGTTTTCCCAGGGTATATGTCACGTTCTATTGTTCATGTGTTGTTGTATTTCCGCTTTTTGTTAAATCTGATCCTAAAACTAACATGGTATCAGAGAGGGTCTAAGAAAAGATCCAATCAGATTTGGTTAAACAGAAACTCAGTCAGGAAGTAATGATTGAAGCCATAGGCCTGTTCGATGAACAAATAAATATTCAATGTGGTTGCAGTAGTGATGTATGGAGCGACGACTCCTATGGTATTCGTTGATTCATTGATTAAGGGTGGTTTAACACTTTGTGGCATTTCTCCTATGCCACATTCTCTTTGGCCATGTCGAAGGAAGTTGTGATGATTTATTTTCACTCTTTTGATTACTTAAACTCTTTCATCGCATGAGTGTGGGTGCGTTGATTCATAATGTGATCTCAAGATTTAAATGGAGTCTTCAATCTTTGATAAATGGTTGATTCATATTCCCACTTTCCATGAGGCTGAGATCGAGTGAAGGTGGCGAAGATGAGACTCAGCTACAGGTCTAGCTCATTGGTGTACCAATATAAAGAGATAAGTATTTTATGCTTGTACCTTGAATGAATTTTATGTAGTTATTAATTCATGCAATAACATTTGAATAGTGAATCATGTATGATTCTAGCATTGGTATTTCTCTTCGAGATAGTTTAGTTCTATGAACTATTATTAAACTCTCTAGAATGCTTTCAGGACGGACCAAGGAGCATAAGGATGATGAGAGATTACATTCAAGGGAGGAAGAGCTTGATGCATCCTATGAGGAAGTCACATAGGCTAAAGAATGGGGACACAACTTGCTTCCATGGGACTGAGTTAGTGGCACATAACTAGAGACATCTCTCAAAGAGGAAGAACCTATTCAGATTGTCATTATGATCAGTTTCTTCGAAGAGGAGGAATTAACATTCAGAGGGAGTTTGAAAAACCAACAAAGGAAACCTTGGACGAGGAGGTTAGGAGGTTGATGCAAGTACTTGGAGCTTCAAAGGGAGTCACATTATCATGAAGATTTGTTGTAATGTATATTTCTCTGTGACGGAGAAGTATGAGGTGAAAGCCCTTGTTAGTGTATATTTCTCTTTGATGGAGAAGTATGAGGTGAAAGCCCTTGTTAGTGTATATTTATCTGTGATAGAGAAGTATGAGGTGAAAGCCCTTGTTAGTGTATATTTCTTTGTGACAGAGAAGTATGAGGTGAAATCCCTTGTTAGTGTATATTTCTCTATGACGAAGGAATATGAGGTGCGATCCCTTGTTCATCTTTGAGACTGAGATGAGACATCATGTTGAGAGACTCCATGATGACATCACGTTGAGAGACTCCATGACGACATCACGTTGAGAGACTCCGTGATGAATCCTTTGTACTTGTGTTTTCCACACATGGGAGTAGCCATGGTGGACGCCATGTTGAGAGACTCCATGATGACATCACGTTGAGTGACTCCGTGATGGGAAATTGTGCACATGTTCCTTTCCACACATGGGAGTAGCCATGGTGGACGACATGTTGAGTGACTCCATGACGATATTGCATTGAGTGACTTTGTGATGAATTTTTTTCCACAAATGGGTGTAGCCATTGTGGGTGTCATGTTGAGAGAATCCATGACATGAATATCTGGAAAGATATCTCCCTAGCTAAGAGGGAGTGTTGATGTTGTAGCGGCGGGAGATCTCTTTCTCCCTTTAAAGTTCAAAGCAAATAAATAATTCAAAAGGCTGACTCAAGTGAAGAGTCGTCTCCTTTAATAGTTTTATTTTATTTATTGAGGCCGACCAACTTGAAGAGACATATTGCTTTGTGAAGAAGCCAAACTTTCATGAAAAGACGTCTCTACTTGTATATATTAAAGGTGATTCACATTCATTAGACGATTCAATTCAATCAAGACAAGTTCGCACTACTAGAAGGAGATCGTCATTTTGCAGTAGATCGACATTTATTCATCAAGCTGATTGTGATTAAGGAGATATCATATCTTTGTATATTCACACCTTGAAGAGGTGCTATCTCTTATTACCTCAGATTGGCCTTGTGTTTGGGCCTAAGTGTAAAGTAGATTTGTGCTCTTTCATTTAATATATAAGTGATATATTTGTGGTTGGGTTTTTCTCCCTCAAGGAGGGTTTACCCAGGCTATATGTTGTGTTCTATTATTCATGTGTTGTATTTCTACTTTTTGTTAAATCTGATCCTAAAATTGACATATAGGACCTTCAACGGTTTGAGATACTTTAATTCCTAGATAAAATTCTTGACAAACATAACACATGTTTGGCATTCTAAAGCTATCTAATCGATGTCGAAAATTCATTTGGAAACTTTGGAAATCAACATGAAGCATTCCATTTGGGTTTGGTATGTTTTGTACATTTCCTTCAACACTCACATTCATCTCAACTTGACTTCTACATTGAGGTGTTTCTAATACATGATCTACTGACCTTAAAATTTCATCTTCAAGATCCAATTGAATATTTCCACCAGATGTGTGGTTGAGCCTTGCACTTGATTGAGGATCAATTTTCCTTTCTTCTCTTTCAGAATGAAAGATTTGTCCAAATATTCGTTGATGACTATTTGTAATCATATTTGTTTCATCTTTAGTCTGAAATTCTAATTCTTGTACTATTACTTTTTCCCTTTTTCTAATGTATCTTCATCTATTAGCTTCATTGTGTCTTCTTCTTTGTTCCTCCCTTTAAACATCTATCATTTTCTCTTGTTGCCTTCTTTGTTATTCTCTTTGATATTGCCTCCTTTGCTCCTCTAATTCAAAATTCAATCTCAAATGGGCCATATCTATAAAATAAATATATTTTAAAAATCTAATTTATTAATTCTTGCAATATTGTTGCACGTTAAAAAAAATAGAGTTGAATCAATGGATCTCAATTTAAAATATTATAATTGATTTTTTTATCTAGATAACAAACTAAATTAACTTGGTGAATCCATATTATATAACACTTGGTGATCATCAAAATCCTTTAAAGTTGAAGATGAGACCATACAGTGCTATATAAAAGGATTTATATTATTTCTATTTAAGTTTTTACTCTTTTTTATGGAAAATGGGACATTGCCATCCAAATGAAGGAAAAACATTCATTTTACTATAAAAGAATCAAATTTGAATACTAATTTTAGAAAGTTACTTCCCTTATTGTATAACACTTTTTGATCATCAAGATCCCTTGAAGGGCAAGATGAGAGCATCCAATTAATAATTTATAAATTATGAAACAATAAATATAAATATATGTAGTGTGTCGAGTAATTACTTTAAAAATTATGAATCAGTAAATATAAATATATATTATTAAAAATCTACTTTTTATTTTTTCTCCCCAAAAACGTCAACTGATTCTACGCTTAACAAATGCAGTGAATTTAAAAAACTAAAAAAATCATTCCTACAAAACTCTAATACATCTAAACTCTAAAGAATCGTAGAGATAATAATGAGCATTACAACAACACTTGTAAACTCTCCCATTACGATTTAATTTCATGCTTTTAAAAAAATCTATTCTTCATTCAATAATTCTAACACTATTATTTAATTTAAAAAAGTTGTAAAATCATATTATTCTTGACCTTGCAATTCTTATAATATTACTTAATTTTCAAAATTATAAGCTCATACCAATCTCTTGGATGTTTAAATAATATAAATAAAGGATGCCCTAAAACTATATTATAATCTATAATTCTATTTTGGTTCTAATTTAATATATTTAATATTATCAGCATGAGTTTAATAATATTACTTAATTTTCAAAATTATAAGCTCATACTAATCTTAGAAGTTTGAATAATATAAATAAAGGATGCCCTAAAATTATATTATAATCTATAATTCTATTATGGTTCTAATTTAATATATATAATATTATCTTGAAAAGTTAATTTTTTATTATCTATGGACATTAAATGCAAATCTAGATTTTATTTAAAATTTATGTTTTGATTAGATTCATTTTTGCATTTTAATAGCTGAAAAGTAAGACTAATTTAAATGTCAATTTATGCATATTTATAAAATTTAAATTAGCATTACAACAACACTTGTAAACTCTTTATTCATGTTTTAAAAAATAAATCTATTCTTCATTCAATAATTCTAACAATATTATTTAATTTAAAAAAATTGTAAAATCATATTATTCTTGACCCTACAATTCTAATAATATTACTTAATTTTCAAAATTATAAGCTCATACTAATCTCTTTTAGAAGTTTGAATAATATAAATAAAGGATTCCTTAAAACTATATTATAATCTATAATATTATGATTCTAATTTAATATATATAATATTATTGAGAAGTTATAAGTTTGAATAATATAAATAAAGGATTCCTTAAAACTATATTATAATCTATAATATTATGATTCTAATTTAATATATATAATATTATTGAGAAGTTATTTTTTTATTATCTATGAACATTAAATGCAAATTTAAATTTTATTTAAAATTTGTGTTTAGTTTTGTGTTTCAAGATAGGAGTATAATTAAAATAATTGTTATTGTGTGTGTGTGTATATATATATATATATATAATAATGAAATACATTAAAAAACTAAACAACTTATACTCAAGTAATAGTATTCTTTATTGGTTAGATTTAGTTTTGCATTTTATAAGAAAGATTTAAATGTCAATTTATGCATACTTATAAAATTTGAATTGGTATAATAATAACACTTGTAAATTCTCCCATTACAGTTTAATTTCATGTTTTAAAAAATAAATCTAATCTTCATTCAATAATTCTAACAATATTATTTAATTTTAAAAAGTTGTAAAATTATATTATTCTTGACCCTACAATTCTTATAATATTACTTAATTTTCAAAATTATAAGCTCATACTAATCTCTTGGATGTTTAAATAATATAAATAAAGGATATCCTAAAACTATATTATAATCTATAATTCTATTATGGTTCTAATTTAATATATATAATATTATCATGAGCAGTTTTGTTTTGGAAATACATGGTTCATGTTTTATACTGTGATGTTAGTGTTGCAACTCAAACAGTTGAAATATATAATCTGGCAAATTTAAATTTTCATGCACAATGGAAAAAAGAGAGGGAAACTCTAAACTGAGATCATCATAGTTTGACTTAGTTTGCAGGATATAAACTACAATTAAGATGGACGTTAACTACAATGGGCGTTTATATGGTATTAATTATGCTTAATTTTTAAACTCCCCATTTAAACCAAAAGTTTGCCCTAACCTAGAAGAACTCATCAAATAGCGGTATAAATATATCTAAGTGTATAAACATACACATCAGATCTAATACCAAAATAAATGTGTTTCATTTTATTATAAAAGAATTAAAATTGAATACTCTTTGAAATAACTAAAAATAACCATTTTAGATAAATAAAAAACTATTATTTGTTCAATTTTGAATAGTTTAAATGTAGAAAAAATAAAATTACTTCTCAATTTGCAATGTATCATAACTAATATTATTTTTAAAATTACTAACATTTAAAATGTATCATAACTATTTTAGATTAAAAAAAACTAATATTTGTCTGATTTTGGATAGTTTAAATATAGAAAAAATGATCATCAAAAGAATATAATATAATATTGTATTATAATATTTTAAACAAAATGAGAAAAATATACTTTCATTTTATTCAAAATATAAAATATAATATTATATTATACTATCATTAAAATAACTTTAATTTTTGTAAAGTTTAATAAAAAATATTCAAATACATTAAAATCTTACAACTTTTGTATTAAAACAGCCATGAACATATAAAATACATGGAAAAACTAAACATTTTGAAAAGCAAAAATTTACTAATTTATAGATATTTTGAAGAAACATAATAATATGTGAATTATAAATTAACTCACCTTAAAGTATCGTATAGCCTCTTTGTCACAAGATTGAAGAAAAAGTTGACTATGAAAGAAAGACAACAATTTTTGCACAACAAATATCGAAATTGAGTAGCACAACATAAACTAAGTTGATTAAAGAAAAACCTGTAGAGATTGAAATAAAATGAGACATTATATTCAATTTATGTTCTTTAAGTGTAGATGAAAACAATTGATACTTAATTAAACTAAGATTTAAAATCACACATTTCTATTAAAATTAAAACAACCATAAACATATTTTTATTCGTAAATTTCAATAAAAAAAATAGGTACTTGATTAAAATCATACAACCTTTGCATTAATACTTTAATTTGTAAATAATAAAATACATAAAAAAACTAATATTCAGATAATGGTATTCTTTATTGCTTAGATTCAGTTTTAATTTTAATGGTTGAATAGTAGGAATGATTTAAATGTCAATTTATGCATATAATAATAATGATATTTATTTAATTAAAGATCTATTTTTTTTCACTCATTTTAACTAAAATAAAATCAACATCAATATGGTATAATAAAATAAATCTTCCAATAATAGAAAAAAGAAAAAATGGAAAAATGAGGCAGATTGAGGGTTTGCAGTCGAGAAAGAAGGTTGGAGGCCGAAGCGTGGAGAGGCGGAAGGCTCCACATGGAGGCAAGGGCGCTGGGCAAAAGATGTAGAGGCAAAATTCTCCCAGGAAGATGCCAGGAACCGAGCAAATGTTGAAAATTGGATGAGGCCCGAAGTGCGCGATGGAAGGGGGGAGCACAATCGGGGTCCTGCAAGAAGAAACTGGCATATCCATCCCAGCCCCACTCCGCAGAATGGGCCACACTGGAATGACACTGGAAATTAGAGAAAATATAGAAGGGGGATTTTTTGAAATGAGCGAAATCCTAACTGGGGTCAAAATCGGGGAGCTACGAAGGACTGGCGAGGAAATATGCCTCGTGGCAATAGAGTTGTTGGCTCCCCCTTGATCCATGGCTCCGACAATGGGAAAGGCGAAGGTGACAAGGTGGTAGTTGAACCCTGTCAAAGAAAAGTTATAATGATTGATTCAGAAAAGCTGTCGTTGGAGAGAGATCGACTGGAACGGTTGGGGTTGATTTCCAAATGGCTAGGGAAAGATTTCAAATGGGATTTTCTGGTGCGTTGATGGCAAGGGAAGTGGGGCCCAAAGTTGCAAATGAAAAGGCTGACCAATGGTTACTTTGTAGTCATTTGTCCGTCAAAAGACATCAAGGTGCAAATTGAATCTGGTGTCTAGTTATTGGATGGATACGACTTCTACATTAGGAGTTGGATTGCCGGCTTTAACCCCCACACACATATTATGGAGCTTGTCCAAGACTGGTGGAGATTGCCTGATTTTCCATTGGAGTTTTGGCATCCAGAGATCTTGAAAGAAATTGGAAATTGCTTGGGGTCCTATGTTTGCGTGAAAGAGAGGAAGAACTAGGACATAATGAGCTCTTCAATAAGGTTGTATGTGGAAAACAAACTAGGCTAGGAAAAGTGGAAAGAAATTGAGCTAGCAACGAAATGGGGATTTTGGAAGCAGAAACTAATCTTGGACTCAATCCCAAATGCAGAGCTCATCAAGTCATTGGGGAGAAACAAGGATGATAGCGAATGCTCCAAGGCATCACAACGCCCAATTTCCTCTCCCAAGCACTCGCAGATGGAAGGCAGCAATGGAGGTAAGGGAGGTTGAAGAGAATAGTCTAGATAAAGGAGGCGATGCAGGTATGGAGATCCAGGAGGATCTTGAGGGTGAATTGAAGGATAAAGTGGCAAAAGCCATAGACTTGTTAGGCAACAGGTGCAGGAAAGAGGATCTGGACTCCTTAATTGAGGTGGGCAATGAGATGGTGGAACTCACCAAGGCAGATAAGAGTGGTTCTCTAAGGATGGAAGAAGAGGACGAATATGATGATTGGATGAATTGTCTAGGTGTGGAAGATGATGAGCTACCTGGCTAGGCTTCGGGGAAGAAGCGGAAAATCACAGAGATGGATCATGATGAAGGTGGACAGCTAGGCATAAGCCTGAAGGAAATGCAAAAATCATCCCCAGACTGTGGGGAATGCAAAAGGAGAGGAAAAATCCCGAACCAGGAGAAACTCAAATGGGATGGGAGGCAAGTGGTTAGAAGAAGATTATGGAGATGTTGAAAGTAGGGAAGAGCTTAGCTCTTCTTGAATACCCATGAAAATCTTAACTTGGAATGTTAGGGGCTTAAACGCCCCTAACAAACGGTACCTAGTTAGGCACTAGTTAGATAGCTTCCATATAGATGTAGGTTTTTTGTAGGAGATGAAATTGGATGAAGAGGAAAGAAAAAAGCTTGAAAGTAACTTGAAGTCTTGGAGGTGTGTTGGGGTTAATGTTGATGGGGCCTTGGGCGGTTTGTTGAGGGCATTAATAGTGGCAGACATTGGCTTGCATGCTGAGTAAGGAGTCTCTTATAAAATCTAAGTTTCTTACTTATTAATGTTTATGGCCCAATTTCATGCATTCAAAAAAGATTAGTTTGGCAAGAATTGGAGGGAGTTCTGAATCAGTCCGTGCAAGACTTCTATATTTTGGGGGGGATTTTAATGCCATCCTAAGATTAGAAGACAAAAGAGGTGGTGTTGGAAGGGTACTTCAATCTCAGATAGATTTTAAAAGTTTTGTTGACCAAAATTTGCTAATGGAAGTGCAAATGGGGAATGGTAATTACACCTGGACAAATAGGAGGAAAGGATTTTGTAGTATTGTTGAGAAACTTGACAGATTTCTTTTCAATGGTGACTTGGGTAGATTCCCATTCACCCTAGAAAGCAGGATCCTTCCTGGTGTAGGGTCATATCATTTCTCGGTTAAATTAGAAATCTGTGGTGAAAGAAGTCTAGTAAGGTGCCCCTTTAAGTTCAAATCCATGTGGATTAAAGATCCAAATCTTGAAGATCGAGTCAGGCAGTGGTGGTCGGATTGTAATCCTGGGGGTTCCAAAATGTTCAATGTAATGACAAAATTAAAATTTGTTAAGCAAAACCTTAAGTAATGGAATAAAGCATGTTTCAAGAACATCTTCAAAGAAAGGAGACAAATTGAAGAGGCATTGCAAGAGGTAGAGAGGAAAGTGATTGCAATAGGAATGGATGCAAATAGCTTTGAAGAGGAGAAAGCACTATTGGGGAAGCTGAATGAAGTTTTGGAAAAGGAAGAGATTTTTTGGTGGAAAAAATCCAAAGTTTGGCTAAAAGCTAGCGATAGGAACACAAAATTCTTTCATAACTCAATGAAAGAAAGAGGGGAGGTAAACAAAATTTCTATCATCAAAGGTCTAAATGGAAGAACGATGGATGACCCCATAGAAATAAGGAAGACAATAGTCGAATTTTTTCAAACTCTCCTGAATGATTATGAAGGCTCCAACCTATAGGCACAAAATGAGTTGTTAAGGAACAGTCCTAGGGTGGTGTTTGAGGTTCAGAATAGGCGGATTTTCTTGAAATTCACATAGGAGGAATTAAACTAGCCCTATTCCAATTGTGTCTGGAAAAGGCCCCAAGTCCATATGGCTTTCTAGTGATCTTCTTTTCAAAAATATTGGGATATAGTAGGGCAAGATGTGTGTGAGGCGATTGAAGATTCGAGAGCTATAGCCAAAGCCCTAAAAGAAATAAATAATACATTCATCGCTCTCATTCCAAAGGAGAAACCTGAATCAAAGGAATAATTTCGGCCAATTTCTCTGTGCAATACATTGTATAAAATCCTAGGAAAAGAAGTAGCAAATTGGGTGAAGTAAATTCTTTTGCTCATCATTTTAGAAGAACAAACAGGGTTTGTTCCTGGTAGATCAATTTTTGATGGAGTGATCATAGCCCAGGAAGTGGTTCATTAAGTGTAAAAATTGAAAAATCCTGCAATGTTGCTAAAGTTGGACATCAAGTAGGCATATGATAAGGTCAATTGGCGTTTTCTTTTTAAGATCATGGAAGCCTTTGGCTTTCAGAAAGAGTGGCTGGATTGGATTTTTGGGTGGATTGAATGTCCCAGGTACTTTGTTTTGGTAAATGGTTCTTCTGAAGGCTTCTTCAATGCCTCCAGGGGGCTGAGACAGGGGGGACCCCTCTCCCCATTTCTCTTCATCATTATGGTGGAATCCATGTGTTGGGCCATTGAAGCAACGGAGAGGAGTGGATCAGTATATGGCTTGTAGGTAACAAGTAGTCAAAGTGCGGTCACTCATCAGAAGTTTTCCAATGGCACCTTTATATTTGGAACAACATCAGAGAGGGAAGCAAACAGGTTAAAAAACATTCTAGATAAATATTTCCTTGCCTTTGGGAAAGATATCAATACCACGAAGTTCGAAGTTTTCTTCTTGAACACACCGATAGCCCGTGAAATTTAGATTTTGAGGATCATAGGTTTTAAAAGGGGAAGCTCCCTTGCAGATATCTCGGTCTGCCATTGGACAAAGGGGTTAAAAGTGGAAGTCTTTGGAGTGATCCAATTGGGAAAGTGAAAGATAAAATGACATCATGGAAATGTAGATGGCTATTGTGGGTTGGGCGTCTAAAAATGTTGAAATCAGTCATATTGGCCTTACCAACATACTTAATGTCATGTCTTTCGTTATCTGCAGGGGCTAGCAAAACCATCAATAAATACATGAAGGAATTTTTTTGGAAATGAAATTTGGAGCAATACAAGTTCCCTTTAATCAAATGGAAAAAAGTGTGAAAAAAGAGGCTGATGGTGCGGGCTTAAAAAATTTACTGCTCCAAAACAAGGCATTTGGGGAAAAACTGGTTTGGGCCATTCACACAAAATGACAATTGAAATGGGTTAAATTCCTTAGAGCAAAGTATCTCAATGAGGGCGAACATTGGATGTTAACTTCTAGCCACCTTCCAAAAGGATCCAGAATCTGGAACTTCATTTGTAGCTTGTGAGATTTAGTGTTGGATTATCTTACCTAGGAGATTAGGGATTGTCAGATGACTCTGTTCTAGGAAGACTCTTGGGATGGTTTTGGAAAAATGTCTCTTATTGAGGATTTGGCTCAAGTAAGAGTGGCTACTATACAGGCATGGGGTGATAGGGTAAGAAGTTATCTGAAGGACCAGCCTCAACAGGGAGGAATATACAACAAATGGAATACGGTAAAAGCACAAACCTGTGTCACACTTTATAAAGGAATCGGCCAACAACAAAAAAAATTATGAACTTCGAGCACATAAAAGTGGTCTTTATATTTTGAATTTCAAAATGGTGTAAACTAATGAAATATAGAACTTTTGATGAATTTTATTGTTGTAATTTTTTAAAAAAAAAATTAAAAAATTTCATTATGTTTTTATCAATTTAAGGTCAGATTTTGAAATGCTGAAAATTTCATAAAAGAGTGACTTAAGGGGCCATTAAAAAAAAAATTGAAAAAAAATCATTTCTCCCTAATTTTTTTTTCTCCAAATAGGTAACTTCAATATCTTGTGCATGGAAAAAAAAAATTCAAATTTTGATGTATATTTTTCTCGTAATAACGTTTTAAAGTCAAACATGTCAGAATTTGACAGTTTTCACGGGTCGTCAACTATTTTCAATTTTTTTAATCATTTTCAAAAAAAAAATTATACCCTTTTGAAGAAGACTCCATCCTCTTTTGCACCATATAAGATTTAAATTTTTTTAATAATTTTTACTATCTTTTTTTAAATTTGTAATCAACCTATTTTTTCATTCTAAAAACCTACTTGCATTATTTTAAAAATAAAATATATTAAAACTAATCAAATTATTAAAAAATTTATATATTTGGATTCTGCATTGTAAGCTCTACAAAAGGGTATTTTTGTTTTTTTGCAGAAAAATTATTCTAACTGAAGAAATTCTTAGCTAAAGTTAAAAGTTTTAGAAAATTATGAAAAAAGCTGAGTTGGCTGCCAACTAGGATGCCACATAGACAGTTTCGGTAGAAACTGTTTCTATATAAAGGGTTTCAACCAAAACCCTTTCTATAGAAACCGTTTCTACCGAAACCCTTTCTATAGAAACCTCGCACATTAAAAAATGCAATTTCAAAGCCAATTTCAAAGTGGGAAAAGGAAAAAATTGATTTTTTGGGATTCGACCAAAACTTATTCGGCCGAAACCTATGTGCCACATAATAGGCCATGTGGTTTCGGTCGAAACCGAGTCGGTCGAAACCTTTCCGGCTGAAAATATTTCGCTCGGAACTATTGATTTGGCCGAAAGTGTGACACAGTTTTGTGTTTTTACCCAAGAGCATCAGGCTATTGGGCTTTCAAGGGCATGAAGTGGAGTTGTATGAGAAGTTGGTGGAGGTTTGAAAAGTCTACCTCAGGCAAGGGAATGGCAAAATCAGATGGAATGCCTTTCAGAATGGTGAATATAAGGTGAAGGATGGGTATGAGGCTCTTGAGAGAGAAGGAGGTTTTGATTCCAATTTTTCGATTAGTTTATGCAAGGACAAATTATGTTTACCAAAATCTGGATTATTCACCTGGGCGATGGTGCAGGGAAGGGCTCTCGCAACGGACAAGTTCAAAAAATTGGGCTACCTCGAGCCATCACGTTGTCCTCTGTGTAAAATGGAGGAGACAGGGGATCATTTATTTCTAAGATGTAAATACACCCAGAGCTGTTGGACTTGGCTATGTGCCAAGCTTTCTTGGTCCTCAACTTTCCCAACTAGTTTAATAGATCTACTCAGGGGTTGGCCAACTCATTATAGACAAACAATGTTTGGTAGTCTCTAGATCATTAGTCTCTCAACCCTCATTTGGGAAATTTGGAAGGAACAAAATTGAATAATTTTTCAGGAAAAGGAGATTTCATAGTTGAGGTTACAGAGAAAAATAGAGGCTAGCATAGTTGAAGTGGCCAACTCCAAGTCGAAGATGACCAACCCCGAAAAAGTGAACTTTAAAGTTTGGGACTCCAGGGTTCAAAGGTGTTGGGCGGCCCTGAAGTCCCCTTTATTTGTAGGGGAAGGTGGTGCAATCATGACAAAGGAGAGAAGTAGAATCTGTTGAGCCCCACCAGATGTGGGGTGGGACAAGCTAAATTTTGATGGGGCCTCTAGGGGCAACGCTGATTGTATAATCAGGAATAGTGAAGGTTGCACTCTAGGAAAATTGGTGTCTCCTCTCCCATAAGGAACCAATAACGCGGCTAAGTTCCAATCTTTGATTCTGGGTTTGGGTTTTTGTGTCAAGCTCAGTATAAGGAAAGTGATTATTGAGTGTGACTCCTCACTTGTGATCAATGCCTTGAGGATGAAAAAGGTTCAGAATTGGAAGCTAGGTGCCAAGTTGGAAATTGCATTAGGATGGATGAATCAGCTCGAAGAAGTCATGATCAACCACATTCTTAGAGAAGGTAATATAGAGGAATATTTCCTCTCCAATTTGGGGGTTGATGTGTCATCATTAAAGGAAGTGTGCACCTAATAATTGATAATTGATAGTGGGCGGTAGGTTGGGCGTCTCTCCACAACAAGGATGCGGAGAGACTGCAACTGTTGCCATGTGTTGGTGGGTAATGGCCAACTTGGATTTTGTTTGGCTGAGTCAACACTCCCGTAGCATATGTGGAAAACTCATTCATGGGGAACTTGTGGTGGGCCAGTTTTCCCCATGGCCAATTGAAGGGAGTTAATTGCAAGAGTTTATTGTTTGGAGAGCCTTGGGTTGGAAACCTTGGTCATCATGATAAATCACTTAGAGATCCGGGCTTATCAAGGTCATACTCTAGTTGGCATTGGATGACGGATAGGCAGATAGTCAAGGGACATATGGATGGTGGGTAGGCTATTCGTTGGAGCATGTTGGTTGATGCACAGAGTAATAAACTCAAGGGAAACTTCTTTTATTAAACTAGTTGGCCAAGATTTCATTTCACTCATTGTCTCCTTCGTTTGCTACCAGTTTGCTCTGTATCCAAATATGGCAGAATGCTCCAAATTCATTGTGGAGGTTTTGGCTGAGGTTGTGGTCAACATTGGGCATGATACTTCAATACAAATCGATTGTAAGGTGTGGAAAACATCTTTCAAACACATTACTGACCAACAGTTGAAGTGAAATCTTTTGAGGATCGACCCTCATGTGGTGGTGGTGGTTAAAATGATATTGGGTAACGATTTTGTGTAGAATCTTGAGTGCTTCAGGGTGAACACCCACATTGCTTCTCATTTTATTGCATCACTTTTGGATGTGAGGACTCCAAAAGGTGAAGCAAAGGCAATCATCTGCAAGTTGTTCAAGAGTGAGACTCTGGGAGGTTTGGACAAGGTGCTAAAATTTGCATTGTTGGGGTGGGGCGCATTGTGGGCTCATGATTTGCCTTTGGTTAAGATGGCGAAAGAGGTCATTCATGTATAACCTTTACTGTTGGAGCTCAAGGGCATGGATTTGGTTCACCATTGCTAGATTGTAGCATACAGTGTTGGAGACGATGGAAGGTTTGTATTGGATGATGGAATTTGATCAATTTTCCAAATTGAATGGCTTATAGCCAAGTTCTATGAGTTAGGTGTGGTGGTATGTGTGGTTGGGTTTAAAGGTTCATGTCTGTAAATAGTTTAGTAGTTTTTAGTTTATGTTTTTGTTCCCCTGTTGGCTACGATTGATATGGTTGGACTTGGTAGATAGCCTAGGTAGCTTGACTCTGCAATTTTGAGGGACAATTAAGGATTTGGGATGCATTATGAATATTTTCCCTACTGTGCAGATGAATTGTACTCCTTTTTTGATATCTAATATAATCCTTCTCTTACGAATAAAAAAAATCAACATCAATATAATACATGCTTAAGAAATACAATGACCTTTAAAAACGAAAATGTAATTCCTGCAAAACTCAAATATATCTAAACTCTAAATAAACTCTAAAAAATACCCCCAACCATTAATTTGTTTGCTTACAAATGATAAAAGACATTAATAAATACAATCTTATTATATTCTATATCAGTAGAAAAGTAGGAAACATATTATAATTTGCAATATGGTTTACTGATCAAAATATACTGTGAGAATTTTGTATCAGACTGCATATTGTTGTATCATTCATTTGAAATGATTTTTTTAACTTTTACCATGCGAAAGTATGAATGCATTCCCACGCTTGAAATAAAGATTTGAATGAATTGGCAAGAGCAGCTAAAAATGAAAGCACTTTTTCTTGGGAAGGTAAATAATACTTCATATTAATTATCAACCTCTATGGTACTTTCAAACACAATATAAATTGGACCAAGAAGGCATTATAAGAGAATGGAACAACTTCCAACATTTCCATTTGGTAATCACTTGACCAAGAGAGGCATAACAAACAAGATGGAGGATATGCTTTCTATGCTTCCGAAGAAATTAAAGATTTCAGCAATGAGGACACTAGTGAAGATTGAATGATTTACATTAGGAATATGGAGAGGTTCGAAGGAGCATACAAAAGTTGCATTTTTTAGGAATGTATATTAGTATTTGCAAGGCTAGAAGGACCAAGATTTTAAAGGAAAAATTGATGACTACTTAAATCCTTTTTGCTCAAATGAAAACTAGAATTATAAACAAAAGATAAGTGCATAGAATTTTGGAGCATAAAATGGGCTCTAACACTTATTCTATTGCACCATTAATATCCCTTTAACTGTAAATTTTCACATTCCTGCAATGTTGTTTGTATATTATTATCTTAGACCTCTTACAAACTATCAAGATTTGATATAGCCAATTTAACTTAAGAAACTATCCAATTGGAAATGATGTTTGGTAAAAAAGAAGATATCTAAATGGAAAAGTTGAGATTAAAAGAATGCAGAGCAAAGGAACGGTTCCTATAAACTTCTCTTTCAAAGCACTCAGAGTAACATAAATTTATCAGATCCATTGAAGTCACTATATTTTTACTATGACAAGGAATTTTCAAATTGATTGTCAAAGTATCCATTCATTGAACCAGTGGAGAATGAAAACAAAAATGAACCTCCAACAGAATACAAGTGTAATATTTGTAGTTGGAAATATAAAAGAAAAGAAGTTCTAGCTAAAGCTTGACACTATACAAAAGCATATTAGTAAATTTTATGAAAAACAAATCATAGACAAAAAAAGAAGAATCAGTAGTAAGATGGTGTTAAGTATTGTTGGTGTAATTAAAAGTGTTGTGCCTTGTCCTAGGTCATAATTACACCTTAGTTAAGTTTACTTAGGGATCACATAGGAGGTTGTTGGAGAATTTCCACTTTTGGTGGACTTGACATGTCATTATTTTATCACTTCCACCTTTTGTGGACATATCATGTGATTATCTCTCCACCTTTTGTGGTGATTATCACATTATCACTTTTCCATTTTAGGTGGAGTGATTACTTTTCATATTTGTCTCATGTCATAAGATTACGACACTTGTCATAATCTTATGCCCTTCTATGTTCTCACCTTGGCTATATAACCAAGGGGTCTCCTATGTACCTTTGCTCATCATATTTGCATTCATTGATAAGAATACAGTCTATTCTTGTCATATTGTTTCTATCTCTCTTATGCTTGTGATTTCTATTAGGCCTCTAGATCTTGGGTGGCTACCTTCATAGCCAATTCTTACAAGTATTCCTTGGAATATGTTGAGCATATGCAAACAATGGCGAAGTTTGCTACATGTGGACGTTCAATTGAAGTTCAATTTGGAAAGCTAATGGCAGGAGCACAATTGGCAAAAATTGTTTAGATGAGTGTTATTTTTCACATTTTGTTTAGAGGGCATCCTATGATAGACTACCTAAAATATAATAATTATATTTTTTGGGTGTTCCTCACTTTCCTAGCACACATTGGTCAATAAATGTTGGATGTGAATGGGTAAGTTGCCTTGTTGAGGTGGAAAAACAAGATTTACAGGAGAAAATAAGAGTTAACCTTCATTGTATTATTTTTAGATGAAGTTACTATGGTAGATAATACTTCTTGGGTATGTATGTATGTGTATATTGTACACCAACATGTCCGCCAACCTCATCTACTCTATATTCATAAAATGGAAGAGATTCCGACATCACCAAATTTATTTGAAGTAGTGAAAAAATCATTGAATGAAATTGGACATATGGATAACTTTGCCATTGCCAAAAAGTTGGTGTGTGTAGGAACTTATGGAGTTTTAGTAATACAAGGTCAGAGGAACGATTTTTGTGTAAAGTTACAAATTACGTGTTTACCATACATGATTGTCATTCACTGTATGACCCACATAATCATTTTAACATTTAAAATTGTAAGCAAGTTTCCTCCAATATCAAAAGTTGAAAATCTAGTTTTTGAGCTCTACGCATACTTCTACTGAAGTCCCAAAATTTCTTTGAAATTTTAAAAAAATTCCAAGGGAATAAGGAATAAGAGGAAACAAGCTTCTTAAGGTTGATACCAAATGGATCTCCTTGCATGGACCAACACAATGAGTTTTTTCAAAATATCGATCCTTGACTGGAGTAATGTACAAACATCATCACACAATAGACAAAGCTCTTGACATCTTACATAGGTTAAGCAATATAGAGACACTTTTAACTTTGTCTGGTCTTCTCCCCATGCTGGATGAAATGAACAATTTTATGAAAAAATCCCAAGACAAAACTATGTATATCTATGACTGTACTAAACTATGTAGAATGACATGCATGACCCTCGATAATCTATATCTATTAGATTATCCATTCAAACTCCAAATATTTTAAGCTGGTAGTTAATTATAGATTTGAATAATCTTGAAAATTATTTACAGTTTAATGCAAGTGGGCAATTATGTGTCTTTGTACGTGGATTTGAGATACCAATGCACTATTGCACAACATTCAGATGCTCTACCAAAGAAGTACTTGTTACAAAGGAAGTTTTTAATGACATTGTTAAATCTGTAAGTGGCGTTTTAAAATCTATTGCAAAATCTCTTTCCTTAGAGATTTATGAACAATTACCACAAAATGAAATACTTGAAGCCATGTCTATAATGTATCCTCAATTTTGGATCCCAGGCAACTATCACAACCTAGAGTTTTTCATAAAAAAATAATTACCTTGGCCAAACACTTTTCAAAAAGTTTAGAATACAATGGACATAAAATAGAAGGAATTATAAATGAAACTAATCTTAGAGAACAAGCTCCCCATTTTGCAACAAGTATGATTGACTAGTTTGACTCCATGGAGAATCCCATGCAAGTGGGATCAATAACAAGGGTTTGGGAAACCTTTGATCAGAGTGAAATATTGTGTGATTCATTATCAGAATATTTCAAACATTGATTTATGTCAAACAGTGATATTGGGGTCGGTGGAGGATGAGAGAGTTTTCAATGCATTGGGATTTTTGAAATCAAAGATAAGACAAACTAAACAAGAATTTGGAAATTTTCTTGAGGATGTATACAACTAGGTACAATGTTCAAGTTTTCCTTTTGAAAGGGCATTCACAATCTGGAAGTCCATACGTGAAAGAAGAGGGTTGTGCAACACTTCAATTGTTAGTGGAAGTGGCACAAATGACAATGACACAATGAATGTTGAACTTGAGATGCAATTAAGCAGACGTACATAGGGCAAAGAAAATGAAGACCAGACTCAGAGTCAAGATGGTTCTCAATCTCATTGTTAGAGTGAGGACCAAGAGGTGAATTAGCAAATGAAAGGGATTTAGCTGTTTTTAAGTATTTATACTGCTTTTCATGAATCATATTCCAAACTGTCATTGACAATATTTTATATTGTATTCCATGAATTTATAAATTAGATTGAATAAACTAACATATAACTATTTTCTACTGTTCCAAATTTCTAATGTAGAATCTAAATTTTAAATTTTAACTGTTGTCCAAGGATTTAACAGTTTCTAGGTATTTAAATTTTATACTGCATTTTATATTCCAAACTATAGTTGATGATATTTTATATTGTATTACATGAAATTATAAATTAGATTGAATAAATTAACATATTATTAATAATTTCACATTTTAATTGTGTCATACTAATAAGTTTTACATGTACTCAATGATTCATCATTCAACTGAATTCTTAATAGCATATTAACAATAGTAGCATATATAACATCAGTAATCACTTAATGTCAAATGTGTATCTAGTAGTAGAAACCAGAGTTTTTCTTCAATTGACCAAAAAAATAATAGAGATAATTGAACACATTATTGAATTTGATATTTTAATTGATTTTCAAATGAAGAAATACATAGAGGCACTCCAAAATCTTGCTCAATGACAACTCTACACAAAGCTAAGTTGGAAACTCATATTATCAAATCATTCTATCAGCTTTTGTAGCATGCTCCACTATTCACCTGATGGAAGTGCTATTTGCTGTAATTGATAGTGTCCGATTGAAAATTTGTTAACAATTCATGATTGAAATTGGAACTTGACTTGAATGTTTCAATCAAAGTTGCATTCAAGGTTATTAGTGCTTTGATGGAATCCAAATAGTTTCTCAGCTTTTGTAGCATGCTCCACTATTCACTTGATGGAAGTGGCATTTGTTGTAACTGGTAGTGTCTGATTAAAAATTTGTTAACAATTCATGATTGAAATTGGAACTTGACTTGAATGTTTCAATCAAAGTTGCATTCAAGGTTATTAGTGGTTTGATGGAATCCAAATAGTTTGTCTTCCTTGTATCCTTCATCTTCTTTCTAAAATCATCCTTTCCAATGAATCGCTTAGTTATGTAAAAAGCCTTTAGCAAACCAAGCTCTGCCAAGTTCCTTACCTTTTTATCCAAATTCATCTTTTTTGTAGCTTGATCCAAAAATTCCTCTATTTCACGTATTCTCAAACACTTGAATGATAAATGACACCTTCATTGAGGCATCAATTTGGTCATTAATTCTTTTTTATTTCAATTCATTGTTACTCACTTTGTAGACAGTTTACAAATTTGATTTGCAATTCTCTTTGTTGAAATCACATCTTTGTTGTCCATTACATATTTCTTGAGCTTCTTATTATGTACTATTAGATCACCAATTCAATGAAACAATTCACACAAACGATCAATCCTCTGCAGCATTTCCTCCTAGATCTTTTGTTTCATATGCCTCATTGTTTCTCTACAAAATGTAGTTAATTTATTTTGACAAGAGTTTACTTCATCTTTTGCTTCCCTCAGCTTTTCCACCAATCTTTCACTATTTTTTCTCTCTTCCTCCAAGTTTTGTTCCCAATGTTTTGCTTTCGTCAGGTTTTGTTTTAATTTTTTTGAAGTGAGTTTTTCATCATCATATTTCTTTTCGCTCTCATCTAACCTTTGTTTCAGTTCATTCAATTCCACTTATGTTTGTTTATCCTCTTTGTTTGTAGAGTAGAGGCAGATTTTTTTATTCTTTTTTCTAATTCATTGCTCTTGTTATCTATTGCTTTCCTCTTTGCTTTCTCATTTGCTACATCTGCCTATAACTTTTCTATTTGAATCTGCAACATTTTTTCTTTGAGACTTTATGTAGGAATTTGGGTTTGTGAAAAATTTGTCCATCAAATGGTGAATAATGGAATAAATGCTTCCATAATTTGTTGCCAAACAATGGCCAAGAATTATGGAAGTCGTTAGCTTTTTAATTTTTATGTTGGATCGTCTAAATTTACAAGACATTATTATTATTAGGAATAAAAGTTGTTCATTAGGCTAAAAAATATAGTAGGCTGCAAAAGTAGATTTCAAAATTCCAGAATTTGTTACCAAACAATGGCCAAGAATTATGGAAGTCGTTAGCTTTTTAATTTTTATGTTGGATCGTCTAAATTTACAAGACATTATTATTATTATTGCATTAAGTAATGAATGAATTTAAAAGTTTGAAGGACTTTAATTATTTTTTATACATATTTATGAATGCATATAGGAATATGTCACTTAAGTTAGAAAATTAGAAAGATCCAACGATTTTAGAAAATATAATGGTCTTATTTCTAATATTACGTCTTAAATTTTTTAATCAATGAAAGAAATTTCACGAAGTATAAAAAGTTTAAATAGAATATAATTTTTGTTATATCAAAAATTTAATAACTTTTATCCATTTAAAAATTTAAATAATGAATCTATTTTTTTTAATTATAATCTTTTTTTTTTAATTATATAAAAAAAATTGTAAACATAAATTTGTAATGTTATCTTCTTCTTTTTTTTAATTATAATAAAAGGTAAATAAATGGATATTATCATAAGATTATGAATATATTTCTTTAATCTATTTTTAATTTTTATTTCTTAATATTTTTTTTTTATATTTGCCCCATTCAAACGTCTGATTTATTTATTATTTGGAAAAAGCTATTTAATTGAAAAACAAATATTGAGTGATGTATAAGTTGGTGAGGCTCAATAATTATCTTTGGATAGCAAGGAAGAATGATTATATTACGCAATTAATTAAGTTAAATAATATGATTAATGATTTATTTTTTATTTTTTACTTTTTATATTATTTAATTTTTCTCTAATAATTATAAAATAAATAGATTGCATATTATATTTTTCTTGAAAACAAATTTTAATTTGCATTTAATCTTGAGGAATCAAATAAAAAAATATGTAAAATACATGAATATTTAGAGGATTTTGCCATCTCTGTTTAGACATTAGGGGATTCTTTTCATATAATGAAGGTTTAAATGATATTTAGATTGAACAAGTCTTTAGGTTTCCTTCTCAATATGCAAAACATGTCAAAGGTGTTCTCTATATATGTTTTTATATTTTGATTTTCAGTTCTTAAAGAAAAATAAAGAATATGCCTTCTAAGCATGTTAAATTACATATATTTTTCTATCAATGTAACCCTTGCACCCCTTCTAGTGCAAGTGCTAGTATTAAATATATATGTCAAAGTAAACAAATGAATCATACAAAAATTATAAATGTCTATTTAGCCTTAAAAAATCAATTGTTGCATTTTGAATGCTCAACTATATATATACAAAAAAGATACAATTTCGATGTACACAAATTTCATTACCATTTGCAAAGGAGGTTGGTAGTAGAGCATCATGATGGTTCATGGAGGCCCTAAATTGAGTGTTTGAGCAAGAGGTGAATTGAATTGAACAAAGTAGGAGCAAAGATGAAAAGGGCATCACCCAAATCCTTCCTCCAAAACCCCAAACTCAGCAATGATTCATTTGTCATATCACAAACCAGACCACACCTCATAAGAATCTAGGAAAGAGTTTGCACTATAGAAGAAGCTAGATCAAGTTTGGGAAAGATTCCACCAACAGGGGTTAACCCAAATTCAAAATTATGATGCTCAAGTGTCAACTCTAACAAAGAAAGAGTAAATGAAAGACTAAAAATAACATATTGTCAGCATCTTCACCAACTCTTTATCCAACAAAATGTTCATGCAATTGGACAAGAAAGTAGAAGCTACCTCAAAAAATAGAGCATTGGGGTTGTTTTGAAGCCATTCCCTGCCCAAAATTGTTCTTATAGCCTCCTGAACAGGCACACAAGGAATAATGAATACCCAACCCAACTTTTGTCTATCATATGTATTGTTGCTTCTTTTTTCCAAAAAAAATTGGGTAGCATGACACACAATGAAGACTCCATAATATCCAGTGAAATTGTGAATAGAGAATGGAGAAAGTAAATATGTTATAAATGATATGAAGAACATCAAGTTGGTGAAGTATATATAGAACGAAGACATCAATACTCAACACTTGAGCATTTAATTCATCACAAGACACACATGTTGATGTGACAAATGACAGTATTATTTTGCAAAACTAAGCCATGACTTTAAGTGATTTACTAAGTAATTACACACCTAAATAAAAGGTCAACCATTGATCTTTGCAAATCTAGTGGTTCAAGGGTGATTATGTAGGTTTGTATCTGCAAGTCTAGTGCTTCAGACATTTCCTTCCGAAATGCAACTACAACCATCCATCAAACATTTATCAAACGGTAAAATATTTTTTGTATATTAATTTTAGTTTTCTGAGTATATTAATGTTTTTGATAAAGTAAGCAACATTTACAAGACGTTGTACCCTTTACACGGAGAGCCTTTAGGGCCAAAAAGAAGCTAGTTCAAAACAAAACATGAACCAGAAAGAGAAGCTAGAAAAAAAGGGAGCTAATCCCTTACAAACAAGAGCCACTAGGGCTCGGCGAGATAGGCCAAACAGGCCACACACAAAACAAAACTAGGACATGAACAACATACAAACATGTCGAACAAGACGAGGACTAGACAACCCCAGTATCTAAGGGGATTGACCTGACTCCCAAAACCCAAGGCTGCAGTTTGGGGAGTCCCTTCATTCTCTGCACAACAAACTAGGAAGGCTCGAAAATGAAGTCCACCGAGCAAGGCGAGATGAGCGGATCCACAACAACCACCATGGGAAAAGAGTCACCACGCAGTGAAGCCGACAGTGTAGAAGAGGAGTCAGGAGCATCCAAAGGATCAACAAAAGCATTTATCAAGGGATGGGCAGGCTTTGCCAGAACAATGACAACAATTTGGGGTAACAATGGTTCCGTAGAAGGGATAGCCATAGGAGGATCCTGGGGAGACACAATCTCCATGGATGAAGCAGACAAAGAAGGGACATCCTCTTTGGAGGGACGTGAGTATATTAATGTTATATTAACTTATTAAATAATATAACTTGTAGTTGTTAAGTTGCACTGACATCTGGCTTCAAACATAGTACTTTAAACATTAAAACGATTAAGAGAATTAAGTGGTATCAGTAGTTATTTCTTATGGATTGTGGAAATCTAATAACATTGAAAATTAAGTGGTTTGATGCACCTTATTAAATAATAAATATCCACTAACAAGTCACAATAAATTTCGCTCACTTTTGATCGAAACTTATAATATGTTGGCACTTGTCACCATTCCAAAGACTTTATGTAGGAATTTGTTCAGGAATAGAACAATATATAATGTATTTGATGTTTTTGCCACCCACACTATGATTTTTATTGACATACTAGTTTAATTCACCATGAAAAATTTTAATTGGTTCAAAATAAGGTTGAATTCTCCAATGAAAATATTTTATTGATTTGAAAACAGGTTTAATTCATCAATGAAAATATTTTATTGGTTGGAGTACAAGTTTTATTCACCAACAAAAATATTTTTTTGGTTTGAAAACAGGGTTTATTCACCAACAAAAATATTTTTTGGTTTGAAAACAAGTTTGATTCACCAACAAAAATATTTTCTTGGTTTGAAAATAGGTTTAATTTGCCAATGAAAATTTTGAACTGGTTTAAAAAAAGGTATAGTTCACTAATAAGAATATTTTATTAGTTTGAAAACAACTTAAAATCGCCAATGAAAATATTTTATTGGTTTCAAAAAAAAAAAAATTCGTCAAGATTTTCTAAAAACTTCTATTGATTACAAAAGATTCGCCAATTGAAATTATATTTTTTCCCCCAAAAAATTGCCAATAATTTTTTTCTTTTCTTTTTTAAGAATTAGATTTGCTGAGTTTTTACACATTTTTTTAGAGGGGTAGGGGGTTCTTAAAGTTATCCTGACCTCCAATTGTTCATTGTAAATTGGTTCCACTATTGGGTCTAGTTCTCCATCCTTCTTAGCTTCTAATGGTGGGACCTCATTTGCATTTTGGTTATTCCTTTCACATTTTGTTTCTTTGCTTCCCCCATCTCTTCTATTATGATTGTTTTCATTCTCCATTCCTTATTAGGCTCCTTATTCTTCTAAATGCGATGAATTTTTTTTTCTAAGTGATTTCACCTTTTGCAATTTAGACAAATATTTTTCTTCTTCCTTCTCTATTTGTTGCATCCAAAAACCTGCTCATGTCTGCAATTTCACCATCTTTGGATGTAGTGTATTGCGATCAACCATATTCTAAAAAAAATTAAAGTTTCGCTATCCCGCATTCGACCTCTAGGGTTTTACCGATTGAGTCTGCATTTTTTGTCAAACTCTCCCTAGACAAATATTCAAATGGTAAGTTATACAATCTTAGCTAGATCAATCTCTCCTCCGAGTTTGTCTTCGCAGGATCAAAGGTTGGAACCCACTTCTGGAGATATATATGATAGTCAACAAATTTCCAATCCTCATTATAGTTTCCCTTTCTTCCTCATTGGTGAATACTGCAACAAAGAATCCCTGTGGTAGGGAGTTTATCACAAGTTCTCCCTTCCAATTCACTTGCACCCATTGCATTATCTCCTTCCTCGTTGCCTTCCTCTCCAATATCCTTTCGATTAAAGTAGTTCTTCCAAATTTGAGGACATTGCCATGAACTATTGTGGTTAAGTCAATTATTTTCTCTTTTGCCCATTGGGCCAAGGGTTTTTATGGGGCCTAAAGGAGCCGTTAGTGTTGAAGCCTTGCAAACCATACTTTGTGGAGCCCTTGAAAGACTAATCCCTTAGTCCATAAGACATTACAATTCCTATAGGTAGGAGAATGAGATTTATTCTAGGGAGCCATTACTTCTCCTCTTTCTCCTTTGGAAAGACTGATCCATCTTGATCACCCCTAACATGGTCAACCTATAACATACTTGACCCTTGCCATTTGTAGCTTCATGTTCTACTAAACAACAATTGGACAATAAGGACCAAGGAGTTAAGATTCCTCCCAAACATTGAGAGAATGAACCAGGCAGGATAAACTTACAAAAACATATTAAAAACATGAAGAAAAAAAACATCCTCCCACAAAAAATGTGAAAAAACCCTAGAAAGATTTTTTTTAAATTAATAAAAACACAATGCACATTATTCTACAAATATTGGACGAATTTCAATGATTTTTTTTAATCTTTTAAAGTTTGTTGAAGTTTGTATAGGAAGAATAGATGTTTGTTTCCCTTGTGAAAGTCATGGGACAAATGTAATGAGGACTCTAGAAGAGGAGCTTAGGATGTGCTTCAAGGTCAAACATTTGTGTTTACATGATCTAGAATAATGGCAAAAGTGTTTAAAATATATAAATAGTTAATACATATAGCTGTGTTTTGAAAAAAGAAAAGACTCATAAATTCATGGTGACTTGTCAAAAATTAAAACACAAAGAAAATTATAATCAATATTCAATTATTGTTATATTGCGTTTTGAGCATCAAAGTCAATACTTGGTTCAATTTCATTTGAACCATAATGAGTTGCAATGTCACTTCTTGTAAGGTTGCTTAGCCCACTCCCTATAACACATCTAGGAATAAATTTTATTATATGGTAATAATGTATCTAGTGAGAATTAGAGTCCATATATTTCATGGTAGATTTCCTTGTTTACTTACAAATTATTCTACTTGTACCCCTATTGCTTCATGTTCCTTGAGGGCCATAATGATGCAAAGTTACCTATTCATTTTTGCATACATTTTTAGTCCATATTCCATTTGTGATTCTTGGTGTATTGATGTATTGAGTGATGAACAGGTAGTGATAGTTGTTCCTCTTTTTGTAATGAAGCCAATGAAGTCTAGTTCTTGATGAAATGCTATATGATGCACTTTCCTTTCATATGCACACATAATTCAATGATACTAAAAACCTTTGTCAACCTATTATTATGTTTACAACATAGTGATGTTATTTTGATGAATGCATTTTGGTGATACCTTAGTCAATAGATGTAAACAATGAATTAGTCATTCTTACCATTTCATGCATCCTTTCATGATTTGACATGTGCCTTTATAGGTTACTTTCCTATTGGTTGTAGACTATGTTTATATTGTAAATGATATGTTGAATGAGTAAGTTCATGTTCTTCGGCTATGTTTACTATGCTATACTAATGATTGTGACTAAGGAGGCAAGAGATTTCTAATGTGTATTCCTTCTTGTTTTTCATCGAATAATATTTGATTTTCGAAAAGTAATTTTGAGAGTTCTTAAGAGGAAGGATTGGAGAGTTTTTGATATATTCAAGACTCTTGGGAGTTTCCTCGAGAATGAGAGTAATTTGAGCTTAGACTTGAGGGAATTGACAGGGTGGAAATAAGTTTCATATCGAAGGGACTAGAGGTGACCATCCAAGGTTTTCAAAGTTTTACAATGGATGTAGTGACCCAAGCTATCGATTTCCATGTAAGTTTGATCTTCCATTTATTTGAAGCTTGTAATAGTACATCAATATATATATATATATATATATATATATATATATATATATATATATATTCTAGCAATAGCATAAAATAAATAAGAAGACATGTAAAAATGTCTATTGAACTAGAATTGTGTCATCTACCTATGAAGATGATCATTGATAATATTACTCCAATTGATGAACTTGTAAGAATTGGCTATGAAGGTAGCCACCCAAGATCTAGAGGCCTAATAGAAAGCACAAGCATAAGAGAGAAACAATATGACAAGAATAAACTGTATTCTGCCAATAAATGCAAAAATGATGATCTATATTATGCAAAAGTACATAAGAGACCCCTTGGTTATATAGCCAAGGTGAAAACATAGAAGGGCATAAGATTATGACAAATGTCGTAATCTTATGACATAAGACAACTATGAAAACCTATCACTCCACCTCAAGTGGAAAAGGGATAATGTAATAATCACCACAAAAGGTGGAGAGATAATCACATATTGTGTCCACAAAAGGTGGAAGTGATAAAGTAATGACATGTCAAGTCCACCAAAAGTGGAAAATCTCCAACAACCTCCTATGTGGTCCCTAAGTAAACTTAACTAAGGTGTAATTATGACCTAGGACAAGGTACAACACTTTTAATTACACCAACAAAGCTAATCTCTGTGGACAATTACAATAATGAAGTACATCCATTCTTCAAAATTGTAAGCATCTGTGTTGCCCATTAATTTGTGTAATAGTACTATTATGTTGAAGATTTCATTTGTGAAATGTGGCCTATGCAAATTCTTGGGCAACTAGGACTTTCTTTAAAATTGCTAACCAATGCCTAGCTATGGTATTTTGACATCGGCTCTTCTTTTTTAAAACCCAATGGTAAGCTACACGACCCCTCTTTGGAGCAATCTGAGTATTGAATTGAAAGCATCTATGTCCAACTTCGTGATAATCCTATTGTCAGTAGTCCTCACTTCCCTAGCTTGGGGTCGTAATGGCTCTTGCTAATGGCTCTTGCATTCCATTACCAAATTTGGGCATTGTATTGCCACAAGGAAAGCAACAACTTCTAATAATCCACTCTCCAACAATTTCTATGTAACTGGGAGTCTTTTCTTTACCTAACCTTTTCGAAAATTCATCCAAGTTCATGTGCCCCCAGTTTTGTATCACCAATTTTTACGCCAAAGGCGTTTCCTTATTTGAACTTGAGGAGCTCAATTTGTCCCCAGACAGTGCAAAAACAACGATACGCGTTGCAAGGTTGTTGAAACATTATTGGCCATTAATTCTTTTCACAGAAGTTGATGTGTATGAATAGGTTGTAGCGATCACGTCATTAGGTAGATATTTACAATTCGGTAAGATAACATAATCTGCAGTCTGTCCTCCACTTCTCAACTGGTAAGATTACAAATAACCAGCGTAGAAAGCTTCACTATAAGATTACAAATAAACGTAGAAAGCTTCACTGTACGGCCACTGGAAAGAGCATAGTCAAGCTTCTGGGGCCCTGTGAGGTGATAATGGTTTCCACCCCTCCGCCGTCTAACGATTTGTCTTGTTTGAAGTCGTCGGCATTGAATATATGGCATTTAGGATACGAGTTTCTCGAGACCGCAATGTTGTTCATGTGCAACCAGATACAATTCCTATGCAGACAGAAAACAATAAAAAAAAAGAAGGCTACTTTGCTTGAAGTGTTAAAAAAACCTGCCAAAAGCTCTCTAGGTATCGATGTGGTGTTACATGTGAAGGGCAATAACGATGCAAAAGTTTTCTTTTGTTTTTGTAAGGTTGTGCAGGGGGGTAAGCTAGTATGTGCTTGATTCTAGCATTTTCATAACATATTGCCCCTTGGTTTGTCTTTTGGCCTATGGCTGAGAATTGTATTCCGATGAATTCTTGCTTGTGATTGGTATCTGTTCTTGCAGTTGGGTAATTAGTTTTTCTTACAATCCCGAGCATGACAGGCATTTTGCTGGTTCTTGGATTTTTATGAAAATTTCTTACCATTGTGTTGAATTTATGTTCTTTTCTCTTGGCAGGGCCCTATAGAATTTCACAAGTAATTAATTAGAAAAAAAGTAAACACTTCTTACAAGATAATGCATATTCAAGGAATTAGTTGAATCCATATCCACCTAGAAAACTAGTTTTCTCTATATCAGCTTGTTTACTTGTTTAGCCTATTTATGCCCTCAACAGGAGGATAGAGCTCAAGGCCTGAGAATGGGAGAGAGACTCATCCTTGCCATGACAAGCAACATAGTGTATGTTTTGAGTTTATATTCCCTCATTTTAGTTCCTGAGACACTCATCCTTGCCACGCCAAGCAACGTAGTCTACATTTTGAGTTTCTATTCTCTCAAAATCTGATGTTGCAGTTGTAGTTGCAACTGCCCTAGTGGACATGTATACAAAATGTGGAAGCATCGAGAAGGCACATGAACTGTTTGACAAAATGCCTTGAAGAAATATTATCTCATGGAATGCAATGATTGCAAGATATGCACAATATGGATTTTGCAAGGATTCTCTCAAAATCTTTGAATTAATGAAGCACTCTGAAACACATCTTGACATTATAGGCATTGCTTGTGTTCTATATGAATATAGCCATGCAAGTATAGTGTCTTCAAGATAGTCAGCTTAGGCAAGGTGGTCAACCATGCAAGCATAATGATCAATTATAGGTGTAATGCAATAAGGGTTACTCATGTGATTGAAGTATGTACTGGTGTACTCTCCCTCTTTCCTCTTTGTATATCCCTCTCTTTCTCAAGTCCTTTCTCTGTTCTGTAAGTCTCACTATATATTTTCCTCTATCTCCATACCCACCCTCTCTCCCTCTCTTGCTCTTCCCCCCTCTATCCCTCCCTCTTTTTATCCCTATCTCTCCCTCTCTCTCTCTACTGCAAACATAACATGACTGTGCTGGTAATGGAGCCTA
>VDFB02387530.1:0-15673 GCA_007258455.2 Sequoia sempervirens | reverse complement strand
GTGGGGTATGCTTTGTTTATTCCCATAATGACTATAAAGATAGTATATAACTCTGGAAGTGGATGAGCAACCTCGAAGACATCCCATGGATTGGGGTGGGGGGGATTTTAACATGGTGGAGAAAATGGAAGAAAAAAGAGGGGGAGTGGAGTTTGGATAGAAGGGTAATGAGAAATATTTCTAGCTAATAATGAAGACTAAATTTAATTTTTTTTACCCCTTGGAAGGCTTGAAAAAAGATAGCACCAATATTTGGTATACATGGTGCAATGTACAAGGCAACAAAAGAATTTAGTGTAGGTTAGATAGGTTCTATGTGAACTAGCTAAATTTTTGCTTTGAGTCAAGGGATGGTGGGAACAAGGTAACTGTATGCCCCTATACACTATCTAACCACCACCCAATCAAAAAATATATTCTTTTGAATGATGGGAGGGGCAAGGAAAAAAAGACAGGAGAAATTCATGCTAAACACAAGTCTTTTGAAGGATGTTGATTGTAGGTCTGCCATTGTAACCTTGAGGGAAATCAACAAGTGGTTGCTCAAGGACAAAAATGCAATTGAGAGGTGGAATTTAAATGTGGAAGGTTGGAAGAAACTATTCCTGACCATAGGTAAAAAAAAAGAAATTGGTAGGACCTGATTGAAAATTGCCTCCAAGAATAGCTCTTGGAAGCAAAGAGTTATCTTCAAAATGACCTGTATAATGAGGTTTTAGGAAAAGATCTTACCTATGCCAAAGAGGCTCTAAGAATATTCCAAACAAACCAAATTCAAGGGTTGAAGACAAGGGAAAGGTTAAACTAGCTTAATAATGGTGACAAGGGTACCAATTTTTTCTTCAAATATATCAAAGAGAAAGGAATTAAGGAACATGTTGACCAGATTTTCCAAGATGGTGTTCAACTCACTGATCAGGAGGAGATTAAAGGTCAATTTTTGTAGTTCTACAAAGAGCTCTTTAAGACAGAAGGAGGAAATGAGGATAGCAAAAATGCTAGAAATGATTTGAAAATCATAATACCAAAGAAGGTCTCCATGGAGGATGTTGAAATGCTAAGTAGATAGATTACCAAGGAAGATTACTAAGGAAGAAATTAAAAAGGAAATAACAAACTCTAAGCAATGATAAAATCACCAGGATAGATAATTCTGATTGAGCTCCTTACAAAAACTCTTCTCAAATTGATATGTGATGACCTTTCTGGTTTATGAAGAGGCCATTATCGTGTGACACCAACAACAAGATAAATAAGGTTTGATCGTAACTTCTCCCATGAGGAGACAAAAACTCTCATAAAAAATTGGAGACCTATACCACGGCTGAATGCTTCTTATAAAACTCCTCGAAAGATAATAGCAATGAGGCTACAGGTCCTCCATAAATTACTGGACAAACACACAAATTGGCTTCCATAAAGAGATATATCTTGAAATTTTAATAAAAAAGTTGGAGGCAATAGAATGGGCAAGGTTGTAATGCCCCGTCATAATAACCTAAGGAATGTTGCAATTGTGTTATAAAGGTGCAATAATTTTTTTTTAAAGTATAATTATTAAGTTAATTAGTTGCATACATTCATTAAGTTACGTGACGTTACACTACTTTGAGTTTCCATAGATGACTTTAGTATTTCACATTGCTCATATTTAATTAATCACAAATTTAAAATAAACATCACATAACATTGAATTCCATTCAAGATAATATAAAGTACAAACATGTTTCTTACATTGCATTTGATAAGATGTTACAGGACTCATCCATCCGATGAGGTAGTTCAATAATAATTACATTTTACAATGTTCACCTCATAACAATTGAGGGATGCTTTACAATAAAAGTTTTACAATAATGCAATAAAGAAAATACATCCTCAGATCCAAGTATGAGCTCACCATCCATGAAGCTCTGCTGCCATGATCATAAACCCAGACCCAACGGTAAGCATGGTGCACATTCCACTCCAACCATGTGGGAAAATTCAGAGGGTCCACCCCCATGCTAGGATAGTAATTAGGTCAAGGCCCTCCTAATAATGGAGGTTGCGGCTGGGCCATGATTTGCTTAAAGTTTTAATTTTTTTTTATAAATATTTATATTGCGATTTGATTTAAATGTAAAATATATTTTATAATTGTATATATATATATATATATATGTGATTATATATATATTTGAGATATGAATATATTAAATTATATAAATTTTATTTTTTAGGAATTTAGAAACATAAATATATTGGTTTTATAAGTGAGATATTTAAAAGTAATTTATTAAATGTTTAGACATTTAATAAATAAATCATTTAACAAAGTTGTTGGTGTTTAGATTAACCTGTTGTTTTTAAAAGATATATGGATTTTATTTTAGTAAATGATTATGAAACTAGGCATATTGTAGATTTGTTATTCAAAATGAATAGAAGTTAAATTATACCTTTGGAGATTAATTTCATTCTTCAAATTATTGTTTGAATTGGATTTAGTATATCCTAATGTAGACTCTTAATTTTTTTTCAATTTGGTTTAAATCTTGTTTCTTTGTTGGGAAAATTGGGAAAGTCTTAAATGAACAAGTCTTCCAGACCAAATGAATAGCGTGGGGATTGTGATTGTCAAATTCATGTGTTGGCTAAGGTTGTGTACATGGTGTCAGCATGGTGTTTAGGAACCTGATTTTTGTGAACATAGACAATTAATATTCGTTATGAATAGTGTTGAAATTGTATGTTGTATGTTTGTACACTTTGTAAAACCTAGTCAAGAAAACTTAGATTCCTTGTTATGTTTAGGGGAGTGGCTTTTTGTAAGGGCCGACACATAAAGTGGTGTCAGGGTAACTTACAAAGAGTTAGTAAGTCAGTGATAACTAAAGAACATAGTAGTTAGAGTTAAAATTCTTAATAAGATGATTATGCCTCACTTATTGACTCTTGAGCTAGTTCAGTCTTGAGTATAAGATGAGAAGGCCTGGAATGGAAAATCGATGTCTTGTTTCTTTAAAAGACATTTGATTCCACAATGATTCACAAATGGGGCTGGGTTTCGTAAGAGGTTACCAGGGTAACCCATGCTGGGGGCCGGAACCTAGGAAGAAACACTAGGGTAACCTTTGCAATATTGTGATGACACTCCACCTAAACTAATAGTTAACCTTGTGTATGTAGTACATTCAATTGTCTTAAATTTGGAAGCAATGTAACCATTAGTTATGTATGTACTTGTGTCTAGGGTGAATAGGTTATGTCTAGGTAACCATATTACTATCTCCTAGTACGGGGGGTGCACCTACAGGTACCACATGGTTATGGAACGCGGCACCATAATTCATGGGTCCCCAGTTTATGATCATGGCAACAAGAGCTTCATGGATGGAGAGATCGTACTTGGAAACATATGTACTTTCTTTATTGCATTATTGTAAAACTTGTATTGTAAAACATCCCTCAATTGTTATGAGGTGAACATTGTAAAATGTAATTATTATTGAACTACCTCATTAGATGGATGAGTATTGTATTATTTTATCAAATGCAATGTAAGGAAACGTATTTGTACTTTATGTTATCTTGAATGGTATTTCAAATGTTATGCAATGTTTATCTTTAATGTTTATGTTAATTAATTATAAGCAATGCAAAATACTAAAGTCGTCTATGGAAACTCAAGTAGTGTAACGTCAATGCAACTTTAATGAATGTTTGCAACTAATTAACTTAATATTATTACTTTAAAAAAAAAAAAAAATATTACACCTTTATAACACAATTGCAACATTCCTTCAAGTTATTATGGATCAAATTATTTAACCAAACAAACTAATTAATTTATTAAATACATGTAAAACTAATTTCTTTAATATCTCACAATTAATTTAAATAACAGTAAATTAAGAAATAATAAACTATTATTAAATAACAAAATTTTCCTTTTCAAGCAAATTATCCAAACAGGAAAAGACAAGACAATCTATGACTCTGAACAAAAACAGACGATGTACTATGACCGAGTTATAGACTAGACTAGGATGAACCAAACTACTACCTCCCAATCAACATTTTCGTTGAGTCTTGACACGCTCAGACTTGAGTAACCAGGTGGAGTCGGTGTCATGTACCTGCAATCCTGCAACCAAGCAATAACATGCATATATATATATATATAAACCATTGTACAAAAGTAATACCCGTTAAGAAAAATCACCGACATCACAGCACTCCCAAGCTGAAAGTGATGTGATTCCGCTTCTCCACACCAATAGACGCTACATCAAATTGACGTAATTAATAATTGTTAGTCCATCGTGAAATATGTTCCTGCGTAAGTAACAATCTTCCTCAAGTAAAACATCTAATGCCTATCTCAAAGCTATCAGAAATCAAATATCACCAACAATGTATCATCATGTCAGCTGCATCAAATCCACTACCGCCAAAACCAGCTGATCAAACACATCCAAACCGAAAGTAAATTCTCAAATTTAACAAGCAGGAAAAACATACAATAGAAAACATAAGCATAAATGGAGGGGTACTACAAAGACACTCAAGGCAGGAGTCTGCCATGCTTCTTCTAGATTTTGAAAAAGCTTATGATAGGGTTGAATGGAGATTTCTAACAATGACCTTGGAAGCTTTTGGGTGCCCTGCCACTTTTTGCAAGATGGTTAAAACATTACTTAAGGATGTCATAGCCCAGGTGGATGTCAATGGATCCCTATCTGAAGTGTTCTCTTTGGAAAGGTAGTTCAAGAAAGGTTGTCCATTGGAACCTGCCCTCTTTGTTATAGCTTTAAATTCTATTCACTGCCTACTAAGAGAGGTTAGTACCACACCGAGTATAAGGGGGCTAACACTCCTAGACCAAAGTAACCTCCCGAACCTATAGTTTCTAGATGATACTATAATTCTAGTAGTATCGAGGAAGGAAATATGCAAAACTTGGTAGATAAACTCATTTTTTTCTGCTTGGCTTCTCGTGCTAAAGTACCTAATGCCAAATCTATAGTCCTAGGGTAGAAAGAGAACCCCCCTGATTGGTTTAGTAATTTTTGTTTTCAATGGGGAGGACCTCACAAATAGGTAAGGTACCTCAGTATTCCCTTTGCAATCAGTCCAAATCTTGAAGACATGTGGATGTGGATCAAGGTCAAGATTGAAAAGAAGATTGATAACTGGAATAAACAATACTTGTCTTTAGCAGGTAGGGTGCAAGTTTACCAAAAATTCCTATCCTCATATAGCTTGTATTTTTCCTCAGTTTGGTTATTTAGTGGTTATCAAGTCAATGAAATACAAAAAATGTTAATGAAGTTTATGTGGTCAGATGGCAAGAAGCAAAGGAAAAAACACTCAATCAAATCAGATGGGTGTTGCTTAGAGAAAAGGCTTAGGGGTCTTGGTCTAAAATACTTAAGGATTCATGGAATTTCTTTAGCTAAAAAATGGGTAATAAAAGCTTTAGATGGCATGGAGCCATAGAAAATTCTCGTGAGGAATAATATTCAAATGGGGGTACCAAGGAAAGAAAAATTCTAGAAATTTCTACCATTATGTGACTTGTTGATTGGGATTCAACCTATATATCTCCTATTGGATCCAATGTTTTTAAAACTCTGTGTAAGTCCTATGAACTTTTTAGAAACAAAGTAGCTAACAAACATTTCACCAAAAATAATAATAATCTATTGTTTGTCCATAGATCAATTTGGTGGAACCTACAACATAAGGGCAAACCCTTTCCCTTCTATAGGGTTGCACAGCCAAGAGCTAGGCCAAGAAAGGTATCCAAACCTTCAGTAATATGATTGATAATGGTAAATTAAAAGACTGGTTAGCTCTTAGTATGGAGTATGACCTTCCTAGCTCCAATTGGAGGACATACTCAATAATAAGAGAGGCCTATAAAGAGTTGATCTCCCCTATTGCTTGTAACCAGAATAATGAACAACACCTTGACCTTAAATAGATTGGTAACTTCCCTTTAATGAATATTAAATCTAAAATTATTTACTCTACTTTAATGAACTCCAATATTGTTATTGATCATGGAAATAGGTGTTGGGGTGTCAACATCCCTGAAAAGAATTGGCACAATATCTTTATGAATATCTAGTCTAAAATTTGTGAGCCTAAGAAGGTATGCTTTAGGTAGTTGCTAAGTTGACAAATATTACCTTTTAAATGTAAGAATATTGACATTGAATTGTGCAGCTTATGTAGGGTACCTAAAATGATTAAGCATATTTTCTTTGACAATTTATATGCCAGAGAAATTTGGCACTTGTTTTGTGATAATCTCAAAATTTGGAATAATCATGGGGGGATCAATTGGAGGATTATTATTATGGGTCCTAATTTTAAATTGGATAAAGTATATGTTATGTTTTGGTTATGTTTTTCTAATGAAGTCTTCTGGCATGTGTGGAAGGCAAGAAATGATGAGAAATATGGAGGATCCAAAAGGGTGCTTACTGACTTACACAAAAGGACTCATATATATTGCAAAATTATTTTGCAAGTTGTACTGATTATGGAGGTTTCAAAAAGGAAATTTTTGAGGCTGCTAAGTGATGACACTATTCACATCTCTCGAGAAGAGGTCAAGTTTGGGCATACATGGCAGCAAGAGAAACTCAGCTTAGATATCTTCAAGAAGGATTTAGAGCAATTTCAAAAGGAGTTCAACAAAAAGGTTGAGAACTCTCCTCTAGAACCCAACGAGGAAGAATTGTTGGTAGCTGAGCACCATCCTATAGTTTGAAGAGCATGAACACGGAAGAAATTCTTAGTATATATGTGATTTTGAAAGTGTCTTGTACTCCTATAAGGTCGACTATATGTATAATGATAAAGAACATAGCAGATATGTAAAAATGTAAATATTCTAATGCTAAAATTTGTATGTTGATATTGATGTATGATAGCTAGCTGATAAGGGATAGAAGGTTACAACCAATGTGAAACTAAGTGTATATAGTGTCGGTATTTAATAACATATAGAGAAGTTATGTATATGTCTCCAATTTAGGGAACAAACTATCATCAATACAAAAAAGAAGTAAAATAGGATTTAGTTCATTATACAAATGATATATTAAATCAATCCAGTGAAACAACTTGGTTCAAAATATTGACTTTCATCTTCTTTTTATGGCATCCTTGAATTCTAATAATAATAATGGATAGAAAATTATAACAATTAGATTAATTTAGAATTCACATCACTATATGTTTTGTTGGATCATTATTTTATTTTTCCATTTAGTGTTTTACTTTATTGCATATTATACATCTAGGATAGGATAAGATTTCTTATGTATTTTTCTTCTTGGGTAGGTTTTACTTGCATCAAATGACTTGTACTCTCATGTTTTAATGGAGATGTTGTGCACACATCTAAATACATCTCCTTTTTCCCATAACATAACAGTTGTAAATTTACATATATCAATCATGCATTGATTATGAATATTGAAATATTTTTCTATGTTGATCTATTGTGTTTAACTTTAGTCTCTTGATCTTAGGTAGCTTTCATAGCCAAATATGATATGATATCAAATCTTGTGAGTGTTTCTAAAGGCTTATTATCTTCTAAATTTTGAATATATACTTTTCTCTTTCATTCTTAGATGGTCTAAATAATTAGAAAATTTGAGAGAAGACATCATATTCTCATGGGTCCTATTTGTAGCTTTATATTAAAGGCTACTTTGGGAGAATTTTGGATGAAATTTGAGATCACCATTTAGTTTATAGAATTTGAGAAAGTTAGTCTTTTACTTTATTGCATTTAGGAGGCCATATATAGATAGGTTTGATTGTCGGAGATGTGTGCCAAATCTAGTAGGTACCTAATTATTTGGTGCATTTTCAATCAAATTTGACACTACTACTTATTTAAAATGCCAAATAACCTATAAATCAACTATAAAATTCTTGAAATTAGACTAGTTTGCTAAAAAAACAAAAAATCCTCTTCTTGATCATTTGTATTATCTTTACTACCATTAACATGTCATTGGTAGAATCTATAGAAAATATTTTTGTAGGCATAACCCAGACCTACCTAGATCAACACTATGTAGTGGAGTCTTCATGTGGAATAATCACTATGTAGTTATTGTGTAAGAAGGTAAAATTATATAAATCTATTTAAAAATATATATTTTTAGGTTTTAATCAATCACAAATAAAAAATTTAGGGGGTTTCATATGGGTGTAGTCCTCAAAATAATATTAAGCCTTGCATAGGTTTATTAAGTCATTTACCCCTTGACCTATCCACATATCCCTTTTTGGAGTTTGTCCCAAATGATACTTCCCACACAAAAAAAAACCCTTGATTGTGAAATTATAGAGTTATCTTATACCACAAACCCGTGGTCACTCTAAAGGAAAGAGGGGGATGAGTGGGATGGGAGAAGTGAAGCATAAGTCCACATATCTCTTTTTCTATATGGTTATGATTTCTCACCCTTCACTGAGGATAGTGCTCAGGCAATGTTGTCTGAGGATGAATCTTTTGAAGAAGAGGATGAGCTTCTCTTAGATATCCTCCTTGAAGATTGAATGAAGGAGAAAGGGTGTGCAAAGGAGTATGAGGTGGTGATGACTAATAAAATCTATCTTTAAATTTCAATAATCATGACCCTACAAGTATGATGATCTGGAAATGTAGAAACAACAATTTATTCAAGAACAAATTCCTTATTCTACCTTACACCAAGAAAGTGGGGGGTTCTTCTAAAAAAAATCTTTCATCTTCATTGCATTCACACTAATTTGTTACACAATGAACAACTTGCAAATTTAAACATAGAGGTAAGCCAAGATCAACATAAACTATTTTCCTTTTCAAGTGAAATCTGAAGCTTTCAATGCTTCCACAAATTAACAAGAAGTTTTGAACAGCAAGGAAACTTACTATAGTCAACAATGTGGTCGATGAGAAAAAAAAAAAAGAAATACAAATTTCATAACAATGCCCCTTTACACAAGCTCCACACTGCCCTTAACTCTCTTTTCCATGTTGAAATCTAGTCTTTCTTACTTTATTTCTTTCTGCCCTCCAATACTCCACACCTACCTCAGCAATTCCTTTTTTTTCTTGCGCTGAAAATCTACTTTCATTATTTTTATGTGCCAACTACCCCTAACTGCCTCCATTCTATCGATATATCTTCCTTTCTAACTTCCTGCACAACCCTCGGATTATCCATGCAATGCTTTTAGAAGTTAGTTTAAAAAGTGAATTTGCAACTAAAACTCATAACAATCCTTTTCCCCCTCCTACGCAGTGTTGGTATGTGGTGATTGATCATGCTATAATGTACACTCTTCATGTATCCTCGCGAGGGTCTGGGGCTGGGCCGAGCCTTGGGTGGAGATTCAAGGGGTGACAGCCCCTAAAAAGTAGGAGTTCAGGGGAGGTAACCCCCAAGAAAAAAAAATCCCGTTTTTCACTTCGTCACTGACAAAAGAAAAAATCAAGTTTGTAAAACCCTAATTATGGAAGCTTCTAAAAGCTTGTTATAAGCTGTTTGGATGGGGTTGTAGTAGGGAATTACAATGCAGATGTAATATTTTTTACACCGGATAATAAATCATTGGATGGTCATATTTCTAGATGTAGCCCAAATCTCGAACCTACTAAATTCCTCTTTGTTGTGTTGTCTTGTTTTAATATAATTTTTTGTGTGTTTTATTTCTTTGTTTTATTGATCAAATCTATATTTAACTATTAGATATCTTCCTTCTAACCCTAACAAGTGGTATTAGAGTAGATTGTGTTCTATTATTGTTTGTAGGAAAGTCTCACGGTTGAGTGGGAGTCTCTCGGTTAAGTGGGAGTAATGGCGGATGAGGGTAAATTGAAGGTAGATAAATTCAATGGGTAGAACTATCAGTTATGGAAGATCCAGATGGAAGATTATCTCTATCAGAAGGATTTATGGAGGTCGTTGGAAGGAATAGCCAAGAAACTGGAAACAATGAGTGATGAGAATTGGAATCTTCTAGACATAAAGGCATTGGGAGCCATTCGTTTATGCCTGGCACAATAAGTGGCATTCAATATTACAATAACAAAGACAACACAAGAGTTGATGGAAACCCTAGCGAAGTTATATGAAAAGCCTTCTGCTTTGAATAAGGTATTTCTTATGAAGCGTTTATTTAATATGAAAATGGTAGAAGGTGGGTCAGTTGCTGATCATTTAAATGAGTTCAATATGGTTACCAGTCAATTAACTTCTGTAAATGTAAACTTCAATGAAGAAGTTAGGGCTCTTTTGATTCTATGTTATTTTCATGAAAGTTGGAATAGCTTGGTAATGGCTATTAGCAATTTTGTTTTTGGTTCGAATACATTGAAATTTGATGATGTTGTTGATGTTATTTTGAGTGAGGAAATTCGTATTGATAAAAATTGGAAGGTTACAAAAGGTGTGAAAGTAGGCACCTTATATCTTTTTATAGGTCATATTGTTCTTTCTACTTTAGCTATTGCAAATAAAAATCAATGTTCACAAATAGTTGTTGTAGTTCAACAGGAAAAAAATTAGACAGTTGCTATGGATTTTGAATCAGCATTGTGGCATAATAGACTTGGGAATATGAGTGAAAAAGGTATGAAATTACTTCATTCAAAGAGTGTTTTACTAGGTCTAAAATGTGTTAATATGGATTTTTGTGAAAGTTGTGTGTATGGAAAACAAAAGAGAGTTAGTCTTCTAAAGGATGGGAAGCTAAAGAAAGATGATAAATTGGAGCTTGTGCATACGAAGGTATGGGGACCAGCTCAAGTATCTTCTCTCGGTGGCTCTTAGTATTATGTCACTTTTATTGATTATGCAACAAGGAATGTATGGATTTATTTCCTTAGGTAGAAATCTGATGTATTTTACATTTTAAGAAATGGAGAAGCTTGGTTGAGATAGAGGCCAGGTAAAAGTTAAAAGATATCGCCGGATCTGATACTTGGTAGGTATTGCGGCAAAAGAGTTTGAAGGTGTGTGTTCCCTCAGCCGTACATTCATAGGCATACAAATGGTTCCAGGACTCCGCGGGGAAAATGGGTAGACGTACATTATGAACAAAACAATAATGGAGCATGCATGGACTATGAAAGGATTGCATGTTAGGCTGCCATTAAACATGTGGACGGAGGGCTATAATTATTGCCAGTTTATTTGAAATCAATACGGTCCCTCTAATCCGCGTTTGTGACATTCCATAAGGAAGCATGGATCCCATTAAGAAGGTGAGTTATTCTTTTTTTCTCCAAAGACTTCGGTATGAAGCATTGCATATAGGTCCTAAAGAAATAGAACTTGATGCAAAATCAAAGAAATGTATATTTTTTGGATATGGCATTAATGAATTTGGTTATAGGCTTTGGGATTTTGAAAATAAAAAAGTTGTGAGAAGCAAGGATGTCATAATCAATGAGAAAGTGTTGTACAAAGATCAGTTGCAGCAGCATGAGAAGAAAGAAAATGATTATGTAGTGTTAGATGATACACCAAATAGCGATATTGTAGTGGCTCCTCATGCTCTACAACAACAACAACAAATACCACAAACTCCAGTGAATGTTAGACAATATACAAGGATAAGTAGACCTCCAAAACTATTTTCTCCCTCTTTGTATTCTATTTTGTTAACAGATGTTGGTGGTACGGGAAATGTTATGATGGAAGTATCTGGAGGTGGATACAAGGTCCAAGGTTGATTAAGGGCATGGAACCTGAAGAAGAAATGGACTTCTTGCTTTAGAAAAAATAAGACTTGAGAATTAGCACGGTACGGAGTAAAAGGATTTCCCAAAACGGATAGGTTTATATAGGCTAAGAGGGGAAGATGGAGGTAAGAAATATTTAAGACAGGTGTAGTTGTTTAAAGAGTTTTGCAGAAAAGGTACTTGATTTTGATGAAATCTTTTTCTCCTAGTTGATAAAATGAATTCATTGGCATTACATTTTGAAACTACGTATGGTTATTGAAGATTTGCATTTAGAACCTGACTTGATGTTACAACGACCTTCTCCATGAGTGATTTAGAGAATATACATGGAACAACCTGGAAGTTGAGGTCAAAGGTGAGAGAGGAGGAAGTGACAAATTAGAAGACTTTATATGAAGCAGAAACAAACACTACCTCGACGTGGTACTTGAAATTTGATAGTTTATGGGTGAACAAGGCTACAGCGGTGTAATCTCTAACTATTGTGTTTATTTTAAAAGAGATGGATGATGATGCTTCACATTATTTATGTTTATATGTTGATGATATACGCTTGTGATGGGGTCTAACATGGAACACATAAAGGAGTTAAAATGTGAGTTAGCAAATTCATTTACTGGAAGGATTTACAGGGGCAGCTGAAGAAAATCCTTGAGCCTATGAAGGAGATTACACAAGACCAGGAAAATGAGGGTACTTTTATCTGGTGATTATGTTATTGAAAAAAGGAAGTGTTTTAAAGATTTCATATGGAGAATGCAAAGCTATCATCTGGCTTTTTCTAGTCGTATTAAAATTATTTAAGGATGTGTGTCTAAAGACACAAGAGGAGGAAAGAATCAAGGTACCATATGCTTAAGCTGTAGGTAGTTTAATGTACACTATGGTATGCAAAAGACCAGATATTGCACATGTTGTAGGAGTTGTTAGTAGGTATATGAGGCATCCCAAAGTTGAGCATTGGAATGTATTGGAAATGGATTCCGGTATTTGAGAGTCACATCAATAAATATTTTATGTTTGGGGAGCTCTAATACTAATTTAAAAGCCATGGCTTTCAGTTTGGTAGGGGATATGATACCGGTGGGTACTACAATTTATTTCTCTGTGGGTGGGACAATGGTGGTTGGATCTCATGTTGAAAAGAGTGGTTGCTATCCACCATGGGCGTTATATTCCGCCTGTGAGGAGGAAACCAAAGGAGATGATAATATGGTGCAACTTTCATGGAAGAGTTAGGAAAACACCAAGCTGGAAATTCTGCTTGTTCTGAGGATAGCCAGAATTGTTATATATCTTTTGGGTACCGCGCATCTAAAACCAAACCCACTACATTGAGATATCATTTCATTCGGTCAGTGTTGGAGGATGGGCAGGTAAAGCTGGAAAATATACATACAGATGCCAATTGATCAGATATGTTTATGAAGGAGATGATAAGGGAGAAGTTGAGCTCCTCTTCAGCTTTGATTGGCCTTCAAGGTTGAATTCAAGTATAATAGAGCAGTAGGGTCCAAGGTACTTATTTCCAATGGGAGCTGTAAGTGTAGCAGTGTCGTCTAGGATAAGTCTCCAAGTGGGAGATTGTTTGGAGTGGAGCCTGATCAATCTCCAAGTGGGAGATTGTTGGTATGTGGCAACTGATCATGCTATTCTATACACTCTTCATGTATCCTTACCGAGGTCCAGGGATGGGTTGGGCCCCGGGAAGGGGTTCGAAGGCTACAGTCCCCAAGAATTTTTTTTTCCCATTTTTTACTTCATCACCAACAAATGAAAAAATTGACTTTGTAAAACCCTAATTGTGGAAGCTTCTAAAAGCTTATTATAAGCAGTTTGGATGGGGGTTGCAATAGGGCATTATTAGCGAGATGTAATATGTTTTATAGTGGATAATAAAATCATTGGATGGCTACGGTTTTGTGGATATAGCCCAGATTGGGTGAACCAAGTTAAATTCTTTGTGTTGTCTTATTTATGCTATAATTTTTTGTGTTTTGTTTCTTTGTTTTATTGATCAAATCTACATCTAACTGTTAGATATCTTCCTTCTAACCCTAACATGTGGGCCCCCTTGAAGGTTTCGTTATTTATTTTACATCTATTTCATCAGGGATATATAGAGGTTTATTTTCAATTTCATATTCATTATGCCTTTAAAATCCATCTGGATGTAAGATGTTCCATGAGTTACGTCCACGCTACCTACAAAATAACCACAGCACCAAAAACACCAAAATTCAGACAAAAAGCAAGCCAAAATTGGTGGAGCAAGTTGATGCTCCTACATCAAGTGGAAGCCCTTGTTGGATATCCATTTTAAGGGCTACTTAAAGGGTTTATCCTCCCTTCCTCTAAGTCAACCCATAATTATGTGGATCTTATGTTGCCCATGTCTTTTACTCAAAAAGAGATGGGTTTAATTAAATCTACTTGTGATGTGGATATTTTTTCAGCTCAAATGTGATGAGAAGGGTGTTGTTTCTCCCCCTCCTATTGTATTTGTTCCATCCTTGAGGATTTCAAATGAACTCTGTGTGACAAATTTTGGTGGTGCTCCAAGCCTATAGATAAGTAATGTTTGTGTTGGGTATGATTTTGCTAAGAAGGTTTATAGTACACTATTTCTTCACTGAATCCTATTGTTCTTTTTGCATCTTCCACAAAGGTTTCTACTAAGGATATGTTGGAAGGGTATCATTCTATTGGGAGTTTTGTCTCTCTTGAGGATAAGGAGGATGCACAAATCTTTATGGATGTTCTTGATTCTCTTCTTTCTGAGATGTTTAATTGTCTTAGGAGATTGCTTGTTGGGAGATTATGTGGTAATCATTCTAATATTGATATTGTTAGCATATATGGATCCTTCAGATTTGGAAAATTCATGACATGATTGAGGTATCTACAATGTTAAGTGGATTTATTTATTTTTATTCTCTTATGAGGAGGATAGTTCTAGGGTCCTTCTCAATGACCCTTGGTTTTTAGGTTTAAATGGTCTAAGTCATCAAAATTAGTTCCCTAGTTTCAACCCTATGATAGAAACTTTCAATTTTCCTATTTGGGTTTTTCTACATTAGGCTACCCTTGGAATTTTGGAATGAAATGATTTTCATGTCCATTGCTTTAATTCTTTTAGGAAATGTTATGCTACTAATAAGATCACTAAATTTATGAAGCATTTTTTATTCACTAGATTTTGTGTGTTAGTGGAGAAAAATCATAAGCTTCCCATGTTGCAAGGTGTGTGCCCTTGGTCTCCTTGTGTTGTGTAGTGCAACACTTGGGTTTGTGGCATAGCTTAACCACCTCTCATAGATTCATTAACTTTGGAAATTGTATCAAGCATTAACAAGTTGATCTTTTGGTGCAATGACAACCATCTATGCAACAATTGGTATCAAACCCTGGGTCACGGGTTTGAACCCCTCATTTGCATTAGAGGGGATTGTTGCAAGGTGTGCACCCTTGGTCTCCTTGTGTTGTTTATTGCAACACTTGGGTTCGTGACATGGCTTAACCGCCTCCCGTGGATTTATTAACTATAGCAATTGTATTGGACATTAACAGGTTTATCTTTTGGTTCAACAACAACCGTTTGTGCAACATCCCACTCAAGTTACCTTTTCTTCAAAATTTGAAGCTTGCGTGCATTAAATTGACTATGAAGACTCTTTAATTATCTACCTTACTTATGGTAAAGTGGGTCATACCTCCACTACTTGTTTAAAGAAAAAGAAACAACACTTAGTTTTGAAGAAAAAGGATCATAAGCCAACTTCTAAGGAGGATTCTATTACTCCTATCATTTAGGAAGTAAATAGAATGTTGATATTAATCATGGGTATTCCCCTATTGATTGTTCATCAATGGAACCCTCAATTAATGCCTTAGGGATAGGTAAAGGTTTTTTTAGTGATT